>JAPDSC010047967.1:0-18103 GCA_026290005.1 Latrodectus geometricus
AAATAAAGAGAATAGTTGGTAGAATGGAACAATGTTTGCTAGATCTGAGATGCGACAAATAAAATGAATTTTAGAAACTGAAATTTTTCATATTATATGTAGCGAATATGTAACATTTTAATAATGATAAATGTAGATATAATTTTTCGAATGAAAAAGATGAAAAGTGGACTTGATCTTGGATCTCTGGATAAAGCACATTTACGTATTTTGAGGTTTTTGTCTTTTTATAAATTGATTATCTGATGTGAAAGAGTAAGTGGTTTTCACAGAACTATAAATTAATTTACCAATATATATATACAGTTTTTTCACTCACTATTTCAGGAATCAATTTATATATATTATTACTGGTACTCTAATTAAATAATTAAGTCTCTTCAGAAAAAATGTGTGATCCTTAAGTTTGTGAGTTCAAATCCTACCGTGGGCTAAAATATTTGTAATGGCTTAGAATCTCCTTTAAGCTGTGAGTTCGTATTTAATCAGATTTTGAAGGCAAAAATCATAACATTTGAATGGCAAAATAAATCAAAATTCATGTTATTTAACTTTGATAAAGATATAGTATGTTATTGAAACTGAACAGTACTATAATAATAAATAAACTATCTTGAAATTAGAATAATTTTCTGTGAAAAATACGTGTATCACCACTTTTAAAATTTTAATCAATATATCAATAACAAACTTTGCAACTTCCATTTGATATATTAGTTGATAGTATGTAGAGTTAAAAATGAAAAATTTTATTAAAAATCACGAAAAAATTCAAAGCAAGAAAAAAAATTTGAAGGAAAATTTATTATTATTTTCTCTTTCATCATAATACCTGCTTCAACTCTTTGACAATAACAATAAAGGAAGGTAGAGCCAATAGAGTGGCGTTTTTAGAACAAAATTGAGATTTTGTCAACCAATAAAAATATTTTGAACACATTTTCATGATATGAATTTCATTATATAATGAAGTAAATAAAAAAAAACTTTTGCTCATATTAGATAAAACGAACATTTCAACGAATAGTATATTTTAATATATAATTTTTAATTTTCAAAAAAAAAAAAAAAAATAGAGGATATATTTATTGTTTTGCTTAAAAATTGCTATTATTAAATTATTTGAATATTAAAAATGATATTACTCATTAGCTTACTCATGTCTCTTTTAGCAAAATAAACAAAATTATAATAAATTATTATTATATACTAGCTATTTACATGTTTCTAATATACAGCACTCTACACACTTAAAACAACGAAATTTTTAAAATTTCAATTTAGTGATTATCATGTAAGGATCTATTTAAGATATTAATCAATTTTACTAATTTTCACATGTTTTCTTTCCGATATTTGCTTAAGGGGTTTTACTATTAAATTATTTACTATCTCAATATATTTCTAATTAAAATTAAGTATGCAGATGTAACACCGAGCTTCCTAGTCAGGAAAATTATAGATTTGTAACCAATCTCAGTTGCTTACAATTTGCTTTCATACATTTATAACACCTAAGATATTGATAACGCTGCTTTCCCTGTCTAGTGGTCAGGTTACTTGACTACAGATTGGGAGGACTTGGGTTCAAATCCCGATTCGGGCATGGATATACTTTCTCTTTCTCTCTGTGTTTCTTGTCCTTTCTTCACATAATAGATAAATGTAGCCCGCCCTATAAACGGGTTTGTGGCGTGGGCGATGCTACTCGTACCTCCGTGCCTTGGTTCCCATTTCATCTATCTCAAAAAATAAAAACTAGGATCATTCATTTTTTATATGTTTTTGTAGTTTGTATCATCTATTTCAAACATTGTTGAACACAGAAGATATATTTTGTATATCTAATTTCCACTCGCCCATCTATGAGGGTATAATACCACAAATATAGTATTATTATGTATAGAAGACAGTGTTTGCGCACCTAATTTCTTCACCCATATCTGTGAGAGTGATATGGTAATTTCACAAATATAATCCCTTTTTTAAGTTCCATCTTAAAATGTGGAATACTTTTGAGTATTTTCCATATTTTGATATTGATAAATTTATGAAAAACACATCTTTATAAAATATTTTTGAAAAAGTATGTTTAATGGTTATATTTCAAACTTAGATTGAATGCATTGACAGTAAAATATATTAATAGAATATTTCAAGTAATGAATAAAACAAGAAGCTTTGCTCTTGTTTCTTATAAGAATTATGATTCGCTGGAAGAAGTTTTAAATATCCTGAATGTGTTGCACATTCTAATCCTTGTTTTACAACAGTTACACGACATTAATGGTGAAAAAAAATTACCAAGGCACACTAGAATTCAGAACAATGTTGATTTTTATATAGATATGCTTATGTCAAACTTTGCCGAAAACACTGGAAACATCTTATCAGATTTTCTAGTATAACAGAATTTAAAAAAACATTAAATTAAAGAGCAAGTTGTTTTGCAGAGGACATTTCATGTAAAAATTTTATAAGTATTGTAATGTATTGTTGCAGACGTATCCAATGGTCTATCTCTTCCAATCGAAGTCATTAGACACTCAATCAACAGTTGATTTTAAACTACATTTGTGTGAGGATGTCGATGTATCAATTAGTTTCCCTCCTAATTTTTACATTTCACTAAGAGAATGAAATTGGACCATAAACATACATAATGAATGTATTTAATTTCTTATAGATGAACGTTATATGAGTTTAATTGATAAATATATAATCTCATTTAAGTTCTTTTTGTCAGAAATTCTCAGAGTGTCATTTTCTTCAACAAGACAATACAATCAGTTATAATTTATTTTTCTGTTCCACTTGTGGCTTATTTGCAGCAACAATCTGATAGACAGAAATTTTAATAGCTGATAGACATTCACTGATAGTTATTCTGATAGATGATAGACCTTCACTGATAGATAATCTGATAGATGATAGACCTTCACAGATAGATAGTCTGATAGATGATAGACTTTCACTGATAGATACTCTAATAGATGATAGACCTTCACTGATAGATATTCTGATAGATGATAGACCTTCACTGATAGAAATTCTGATAGATGATAGACCTTCACTGATAGATAGTCTGATAGATGATAGATCTTCACTGATATTTCTCAATACTATCAGATGCTGCAACGCTGAGAAGGTGTATGCACGATACATTTTCTTGTGATACAGTATCCTTTCTCAAGTATGATACGGAAATCAGAAGAAACTTAACTATAGTTTCTATCTCAATGCTTGATTGTGATCCAAAACACAAAATAGTTGATGGCTTAATGCGGAGATATAAAACAAGAGGTGAACACTTTTATCCAATTAAATATTCTTATAACTTTTGTAAATTAAATAATTGTAAATAAGAATTTTGATTGTCATCCTGAGGAAAAAATATCCATCAAATACTAGACATGAAAATATGCTTATATCCATTGTTTGAATGTAATAGCTTATACAACAGCAACAGCAAAGAATACTATATTACTCTGTTTAAACAATTAAGCGGATTAAATTTAACATTACATTGAAAAATGAAATATCAAAAATATTGTGCGTAACAAATAGCGATTCGTTTGGTGAGTAAGATTTGTTTGTTATATTAAACATAACGTTGATTCATAATTCGTAGCTAAAATCTGCATAATTTCTGAAAAAAAATGAAGAAATTGATTTCTCGCAGCAAACTGTTCAACATTCATTTGCATAATTCCATAAACTCAATTTTATTACTGCTATAAAATGAATTCTGTGATGCAAGACACGAGAAAGAAAGGAATCCATTGCCACTTTTACACAGATTTTAGAGTAGAATTTAAACTCTTTACACAGAATTTAATTTGTTTTGACAAGCTATCTTTTTATTTTTCGAATTCATAACATAAAAAGATGTTTTCTTAAGTAAATTGCGAAATTTATAATATTATTAGTGAGATAAAAAATAATCTAAACATTAAATATTTATTTATAATTTTTTTTTTAATTTGAGTTACAGAAAATATGACATTCCACACACTAAAATTATGTATCATTTTAACTGTGAAGATAGTTTGCGCTGTATAAAATCATATTAAATGTGTGAAAAAATTAATATTAATTGTGCCTTAAATAAAGATTTTTGTTAATATTATCAAGATCTCCAAATAATCACTCATAATGAAAATATAGATCATTTTTTTTAAAATACAATCATTCAAATTAATCTAACAAAATGTGAACTCACTTATATTAGGTTGGGGAAAAAGAAATCAATTATTTTTACCTGAACTTTTTGTAACTTCTTTCAGATTCGCTTTGTAAAAAAGGTTTAAAACAGTTTTCATGTAGATTTTTAGGTCTTGTGCGAAGCTATGACTTCTGACATGCTGTCAAGTTTGATCATTTTTGATATTTTATAGACATTCTCGAACATGTTGTATCCAAGCGAGGTGTATCTTAAGCATCCAAATACCCAAACGGAATAGACGAAACCAAAATTGTGCGTAACTGGTTGTTACAGTCATATATAGGGCGATAAACACCTTTCACAATTTTAGCCACCTAATTAGCATTTTCGCCATTATAAAAGAAAAACTAAAATGTATTCTGTTTGTTGTCTTCTATTTTTAAAATCTTGTACTCATAACTGAATTAATCAAACAAAAAACCGCAAGAGAAAATTTTAGTGTCAAATGTCACCTTTCAAATGAGCATAAATTTGAAATTGTTTGATAGATACCTCACGAGATAGCGATCACTACAGACGTCTACCGAAAAAATAATGGATAATTTTTCCCCAAACTAATGTTTAAGTAAATATAAGAAACATATTTTAAAGTACCATTGAAATAAATTTAAAAATTAAATCTCCTTATAATAAAAACCTATAAATTCCAAAAAAACCTTTTGAAGTATTATTGATGTGAATTTGCTGTTTATAATATTTATTTGTAAGCAAAATCTAAAAATTTGTAAACAAAATATGCGAATTTGTCGCAACTGATAAAATTTATTTATTGTTAAAATGGAAATGAAGAAAAATGTATAAATGTCATTGAGATTAATTTCAATATTAGCTCAATTCTATTATTTAAATTATTTATAATTAAGTTATTTAAAAATTATTTATATCTATTTAATTTATTATTGAAATTCAACAATACTAGCTTCCATTCATAAACAAAAAATGAAGAATATAAAACATAATTTAAATTATATTTGAAATTATAATTCGACAGTCATTTATACATGTTTTTAATCAAACAAAAATGAAATTTTTATGAAAGGTATTTAAAATAATATTGAAATGAATTTAAAAAATATTACCTTTTTAATCACAAGAGAGAATCATAAAACAAATTTTCAGAGGTATTCAACAGAACTTTAATTTTTAGACGTAATCAAAATATAATAAAATGTAATTGAAGCGTAACTGAAATTAATTTGAGGATTATTAATTCCCACTTGCAAATGAATTAGTTTGAATTTATGAAAAGTGACTTGTTATATTACGTTTTAAATTTAAATGTGACTCATGTAAACATGATATAATTTAATAATCAGCTTATGGATTCACTAATGCATTTTCTCCAATAATTTTGCTATTTGTTGTTGATTCGATGTAATAATACTTAATTATATGAAAATAATTTAAAGAAATGAAATATTTGTATATTCTATATTTTTATCCTAGCAATATTTTTATATGGCATTGAAAATAAAGTTAATCTTAAAACTCTGATCTTTTTATTATTGAATTTTCTTAAAACTTTCTCAACATTTCACTTGAACCTCATTTAGTTATAACAATTCTGTAAGTGATGAATTTTACAAAATGAGGAAAATTTTCATAATCAGTATCAAAATGCATAAATCTTCTTCGATCACTTGATAATGGACTATCATAATGGAATGATAAGGAATAATAGCGATAAGTTTGGGGATTTTATAAATAAACAAAATTAAAATAATATAATTATATATCATATCATTAGTGTTGAACATACTTAAGTTTAATTTGATTTTTTATTCTAATTTTTGGCATGTAAGCCAAAAGACTTTATGCAACCATCCTCATTAAAATAAACTAAGACGCGATTTGCTGAAAATAGAGTTTCATTATCAAGAATATTGAACCTTCTTCGATCACTTGAGTAAAACAGAGCACTATCATAATGAAATGATAAGGAATAATAGTGATTAGTTTGGAAATTTTCTCAATAAAGAATTAGTATAATGACATATCTTTAGTGGTTCTTAGGTTTGGTTTGATTTATTATTCTATAGTACTTTTAGCATGTAGGCCTATTCTACAGGAACTTTACAACCATTCTCATTAATATAACTAAAGACATGATTTATTGAACATAGAGATTCATAATCAAGATCATTGAATTTTTTTCGATCACTTGTGTAAAACAGGCTACTATCATAATGAAATGACTAGAAATAATAGAAATAAGTTTATTGATTTTCTCAATAATAGTATACTATAATGGCATATCATTAGTGATGAGTACACGTAAGCATGGTTTGATTTATTATTCAATAGTAATTTTTGGTGTATAAGCCTATTCTAGGAAGTTTACAACCATTCTTATTAAAATGAACCAAGACATGATTTGTTGAACATAGAGATTCATTATCAAAAATATTGAATCTACTTCGATCATTTGAATAAAAGAACAAGAAGTTTCCTCAATAAAGAATTTGTCTGGCATAATGAAATTTCACTAGTGTAAATTTAGTTTGGTTAGTAAATTTACAGTTACATTTTTGGTTAAGAAGACCTGCTCTACTAGGCTCTTATGTAACTTTTTCAATCCAAATCAGAAGGCAAAGCCACAAACTTCTGAACTCATGGACAAATCTTTGTTTATTAAGGCACCAACTTGGCAATAAGTAATTCAAAAAAAGTTCTTTTTGGTTCTCATATTTGTAGTAAGAACTAGTAAGGGATAAATTGGATTGGTGAATAAAAGAACTGTTGTTAAATGAATAATAGCGTATCACAATCAATTACCAATATCTGTTAAAAACAAAAGCAGAGGAAAACAGGCATATTATAATGCATACTGTACAATCTAGCGTAAATAATTACAAGGAACAATAAATCAGTATAAACATTGTAAATTTGATGCTCTACAATCTATTTTTCGAATTTTAAAGTCACTAATATTTTTATTTTTTATTCCGTATTTAAACTTATATTGTTGTTAAAATATTGGCAAAACTGTGTTAGTCTTCCATGAATATTTATGTAGACTAGCCTTTTAATAATATTTTTCATCTTTAAAATTTTTTAACTCTAAGCATATTTTCAATAGCTCATTGTTTAATGAATTGTTGTTGAAATTTTTCTCAATAACCACCAAAATATTCACATTAACTTGGTGTTAGTACATGAAAAATATGAAAATTGAAAGAAGTAATTTACTTATTAAGTTTTTTGCAATTTATCATTTTTATTTATTTTTTAAAAAAATTAATTTTATGCATAAAAGATTTGAATAATATTATTGCAGCTAATAAGAAGTATATAATATATTCCATAAAGTTTTCCTACGTAATATTTTTAAATGATTGTAAGAATTGTAAAATTTCACTAAGGGTAATTAGCAACACTATGCGAGGATATTAAATGAATGTGGTAAAATATAATCCTCGTATGTTTCATGAAACATTGGATTCACGGGATCACTATGGGTGACAAGTTTTTTTTTAAGACATGGAAAGTATACATTCCATGTCTCACAATCTATAACACTGATTTTAAATGACCACATAGAGCCAAAACGCTTTCCCATAAGCATGTGTGGATACCAGAAAAGTTTTGAAGTAAAGGGAAAGAGCACAACTTGAGAAGGAATCACATATTAAAGCATTAAAAATACCTCTTCTGAAGTAAAATATGAAAAAAACACATAAATCCTTTCCCAAAAATATTCCGCTTTGGGGTTTTATTCGATTTTCAGAAGAGGCACCTAAGAAAATATCCTACGATCAAAAACCAAATAAATACTATTTTTCTGTCCGTTCGCCATTCCTACAAAAGGATTGTGGGTATTTCTAACCTCGAGAGGACGGTCATCGGCACGATTTTGAATTCGAGGAATGTTTTCCAAATATTTTGAAGAGGGTCTTATATTTGAATGGAAAATAAATGTCGAGCTCAACATGCATGAAATCTGAGTTAATATTCCTTACGACCTCAAATGCTATCAAACCCTCGCATGCCTCTTTTTTTTTTGGTCAAGATTGCAAAACATGAAACGTTTTTTAACGGAAAAGTCAGAGCGTGAGTAGAAAACGACAAAAAAGTACAACAATAAGCTACGAAGATTCTACGAAGAATTTAGAACAAATTTTTTCAAGAAAATTTATTTTGCATTCTCATACCACTTTCCTAAAACTCACACAATTTCTAAAATTGAAACCAGAAATTTCCATATATGGTTTCTACTTAATGAAATAAATATAACCAATAAAATAATATAGAATAATAACAACAATTCTTATTTAGTAATTTTAATATTTATTCATAATATATTGGGTTGAAGGGAAAGTTCTGTCGTATTTTAAATAGGCAGGTGATTTTTCTTGTAAATAAAAAATAACATCTGGCTAGTGAGTCAATCGGATATTTTTTTATTTTTTTAGCTGCTGTATAAAATAAAAGGTGTCCTTTTTTGCCATTCATCATTTACTTGTAATATTCAAATATTTTTTTTTTTTAAATCCGACAGAACTTTCCCTCCAAACCAATATGTATACATAAATAAGTTTAAATCATCAATAATTATTCCAAAACTCAATGATTTGAAAATTTCAACTATAGTATTTAAAAATACCCAGTTCTTATGATTTCTTTAAGAAATTTTTGTCAAATAAAATGTCGTAAAATTATTCTACTAATATAACACGATGTTTCATTTGATTTTAGGTTAATAGAAATTATCCACACTCGATATTATTTATAGCTTTAATTTTATTATTATTAAATTAAAATTCAAGTAGAAGACGTGAATAGTTTTTTGATATCATTCCTTACTTTAACTTAATTTCAAAACTTAAGGGCTGTTTTGATTGCCAAGTAAAACTACTAAACGAATTCAGTGCAACCACTAATAAGTTATATTCCGTCATCATATATACGTCATATCAACGTCATATCATCATTTATACGTCATATCAACTACTAATAAGTTATATCCCGTACGTATGTAATAATTTGGAATATACTTTATGCTGTAAGTTCCTGTCAAACTATCACTTTTATGCGAAAATTATTGGTAAAGTAACAAACAACCACCAAATCAATCTGTAGAAAAACTTGCTGCAACTATAACTGAGCTTAAAGCATTATGACTGAGAGAGCTATGAATAATGTTTGGTAGAAAAATTTTCTTTATTTATGGATTATGTCACATAACTTAACCAAGAAGAAAATCGTAACATTATCATTCTCATTTAAGAAAAAAAAATTAGAAAGTCTTTGATTGGTAACGAGAGAATAATCTTTTTATGCATTAAAAAATAAGAAATGGAGAAGAATATATGTGTTTCATGAATGAAATTATGTGTCTCAGTGTCTGCAATGTATATATGCACAAATAATATGTATATCATATTGCCCTTCTACAGTTTAACATTTTTCTATTTTACAATTAAGAATCCGTATAAGATGGTGAATATTATTGCTCCATTTATATCTTCAAATAATTTTTTTCATGGACATTAGAGAATATTACATTTTATTTATTAGCAGAAATTATTATGGTATAATTGTTAAAGAAGACTTATGTATTAATTTTTAAAAGTAGATTAAAATAAGTAGTTAAACTCAACACCCTATCTGGCATATTATAAATATGATCCCAAGACAGAATGTTACGTTTTTATACTTGGGATTATTAAGTGATTATGCACGTCATAAAAGTCCGATACTATCATTAAAACTGGATAAAAATACTGTAAAAAATCATGCTTTAAAGTTAGATTACATAATAATGATGCATTTCCAGGAGTTCATCTTTGTTGAGGTAAGCAACTAATCACATAATCTTAAATCAAAGTTGAGTTCCGAGATTGGTTTTATAGCTGGTACCACCTTTTCTTTTTCATCCTCATGATAAGAGGGACACAGGACAACTCGAGTTGCTTAACATGCATAAGCTCCCTCAATACATAAACTTCGACAAAGCCAACAGTCGATTCCTCTAATTTACAAATGCATTAAAAACAATCTTACTCATCTGTCAATAGGTGACTTTTAATATTAATTTGGGGAAAAAGTAATCCCTTATTTTTTCGATAGACGTCTGTAGTGATCGATATCTCGTAAGATATCTATCAAACAATTTCAGATTTATGCTCGTTGGAAAAGTGGCATTTGATACTAAAATATTCTCTTGCGGTTTTTGTTTGATTAATTCAGTTATGAGTACAAGGTTTTAAAAATGGAAGACAACAAACAGAAAACTCGATGCATTATAGTTTTTCTTTTATAATGGCGAAAATGCTAGCCAGGTTGCTAAAATTGTGAAATGTCTTTATCGTCCTACATAACACTGTAACAAGCAGTTACGTACAATTTTGGTTTCGTAGATTCCGTTCGGGTATTTTTGAAATTAAAGAAGCTCCTCGTATGGATACAGTATCGTCGAGAATGTCTATAAAATATCAAAAATTATCAAAACTGATCGCGTGCCAGCAGTCATAGCTTCGCGCAAAACCTAAAACTCTCATGAAAACTGTTTTAAGCCTTTTTCACAGCAAAACCAAAAGAAGTTACATGAAAGTCACATAAAAATAATGGATTTCTTTTTCAACAAACTAATATTTTTATCTTAACAATGATTATTTGTTTAGGTAAATTAAATCGAGAGGAAAATTAAATTGCAGTAAATAATGTACATTAATATGTTTATTCAATATTTAAAAGCAATAATTATCAAACAGTTAAAAGCAATAGCTACCAGATTGTTCAGAAACAAAATTTTGAAACTACCAAATATAAGAAAATTTAGGATATCCACAGAAGTCTTGTTCCTTTGAAGAATTATTACCTTTTATGAAAATTCTTTGTATCTAATACTTAAAGAAGAAAATCAAAATTTATTATCAGCAGACACATTTAATCAAATATGAAACAAATCCGTTTTAGAAAAAAATTTGAAAACAGCAGTTTTGCTATGGAATGGGATTTCTGTTGTCAGGACTGCAGTTTGGCAAAACCCCAAAACCACGTGATGAAATTTCCTATTTTTCAATCGAAAGCAAAAGGATGGGTACTATAACTTCAATTTTAGCTTATGTTAGAGTTTCTGAGAAAGGTGCATGGTAACAACATTTCTATAGAAATACTTTTGTGTAAAATCAAGCAATTAAAATGAGAAATTGCTTGAAAAAAATTCATTTTGTCAATTACCACATACATTTTATAAGAAAGACCATCCATGTTTAAAAACGAGATTTGTGATTTTTAAACTATGTTGAAGTTTTAGAACCGCAAGTGTCCGTTTTTCGTTATATTCTATTATATTGTTTCGTTGAAATATAATTATGTATAATAAAACTGATGAAATATAGAAAATTTTTAACTGATTCACAATTCCTCAGATGCTGTTATCAACATATATTTTATCAAATGTCAATATCATGAATATAAATTGTTATTATCATTTTGTGAATGTATCGTAAATTACCCTATTAAAAACTTCATATTTCCTTCTTACGATATTGTTTTTCTATACAAGAATAAAGACCGATATAAATTTTTATAAACATATTAAATTTATCTAAGAAATCTAATATAGACTTAAGAATGGGATGAATAAGTGTTTGGATAGTATGCCAAACAAACAAACAAAAAAAAAAGATACTCTAGGTCTTATCAAATGATTCATTTTCAAGATTTTCAAAAGTCAATACATATAACTTAGCGTTTACTAAATCTCTCGTCTTTCGTATATCAATTTATATTATTTTGAAAAATTGGGCTCACATACATTATCAATATTATTTAACAAATCCTTAGGACATTTATTTTGTTTTAATTGATTACTTGATGCACATGGATAACTCATACAATCAATCAATATTATGTATGAAAATATTTAAAATATAATTTACATCGCAATTTAATTTATTTTCTTAAAACCCATTAAATTATTAAAATTTCAAATAGCATATCTTTTAATAAGCTTCCAAAAGACAAGACCAAAATGAAAAAACAAGAAAAACCAAAATGAAGCTAACTGAGCATTAAGCCTAGAAGACAGATATGTTTTCTGTACAGCTTCAATGGATCATACATCCACTTCAAAAACTTGGAATTAGGAAATATGTTCTTTACTTAACCACTTGCGTTGGAAAGACGTGCCACGCACGTCGTAATGCTTTTGTCAAAGAATCGTCAATGACGTGGTATGTACGTCGTCATTATATACATATATAATGATATTCTATATAACAACGAGTTATTCTGGACTGTTCTGGTACATAAGTCGATGTATTCTTTGCCAGCGCAAGTGTTAAGCAGTAAAAGTTATGTACAAAGAATTTGATAACTTTTACATCAGCATAGACTGTTAGCTTGAAAAAAAGTCAAGGTAACAGATTTGAAGTCGACTGACTTTGTTATCACATCACAGACAAAAGCATTTTCAAGTTGTGATCAGTAACTAATGTGGGTACATGTCCGGAATACCATCGTCCGTTTTCACACAAATACTGGTTCAGTTTACAGTATATTTGTCCAGTTATTTGTACTGTATTGAAGAAAACGCACATTGTCAGCATGCTTTTCACTCCGTTGTTTTGGTTAATCATTTGCAATGATTATATCTGGTGTCATTGGATACAATCATTGCAAGGAATTGTCTTTGTTCGAACAGAGGCCATTGCATTTCTGTAATGTTAAGAGGCCTATAGATTTACTCTTTATTCTAGAACTCATAATTATTTTTATTTCTCAGTATTTTTTACTTATGGAAATAATCCAACCATGAGCTTATAGTTATGATACTATTGCGAATTTAATATAAAATTTATTCAATTATACCCTAATTTATCTTAATCTATTCTTTTTATTAGGTTGGGGAAAAAGAAATCCATTATTTATAAGTGAACTTTATGTAACTTTTTTTGGATTCACTTTATAAAATTGTTTAAAACAGCTTTCATGTAGATTTTTAGGTATTGTGCGTTATGACTGCTGACATGCGGTTAACTTCGATCATTTTTGATATTTTATAGACATTTTCGACGATGCTGTATCCCCATGCGAGGTGCATCTCTAAAATCAAAAATACCCGAACGGAATCAACGAAACAAAAATTGTATGTAACCTGTTGTTACAGTCTTATATAGGACGATAAACACCTTTCACAAAGTTAGCCACCCGGCTATCTTTTTCGCCGTTACAAGAGAAAAACGAAAATGTATCGAATTTTCTGTTTGTTGTCTTCCATTTTTTGAAACTTGTACTCGTAACTGAATTCATCAAACAAAAAACCGCAAGAGGATATTTTAGTGTCAAATGTCACCTTTCCAACGAGCATAAATCTGAAATTGTTTGATAGATACCTCACGAGATAGCGATCACTACAGACGTCTACCAAAAAAATAATGGATTACTTTTCCCCCAACCTAATATTATTTAACTTCAAGCAATAAACATTCATTTAACGTTAAGAAAGTAGTTAACCTAATAAGGGAAACATAACATACCATCAAAAATCTGCATTCAACTTTTCAAATTTTTAACTATAAGATGCTGCCAACAAATTTTGAATCCAGTTATGTTTTTTACTCATGTTAATTTATATAAAAATTAACTTAAAAATAGTTTTATAAATTCATTTTTCATTTATTGTAACTAATCTTTATGTACGATATATAGCTGTTTATTTAAAATTATCAGGAAGACTTTCTTGTTTCAATAAGTAATTTTTAAGGAAGTTTAAAAAATTCGATCACTTTTTAATGTAAATAAAAATTCTTAAAATATTCATCCCGTTGAAAGAAATTAGTTATAAGTTCCGTAAGCTCACAAAATGAATAATTCAAATGTGTGCCCACCAAAGTTTAATCCCATTAAAACTTTATCAACATTTCTATAACAAAAGTCTATAAAAATATTATTATGGAAATTATCAACTTTTTTTACTAGATATTTTCTATTTTGTAAAAACATGTAGGTTTTTCAGATTAACAAAATATTTACTGTACGTTGCTGTTTCTTATAATAAAATAAATATTGTTAAAATTATTAAAACTCATTCCTCGCATAATACATTTTATTTTTAAAAGGAACTTAAAATATAAAGTAAAGTATATGAAAAGGTTTTTATTAATTATTTTGAGGCTTTAGAGAATTTTTTATTTTAATATGTAAAGAAAATCCCTTTAAAATGTATGTAATCAAAATGTCAATTATTCAATAAATGCCTACGAGAGGAAACTTTTAACAAATATTTTTCTTATTAATTTATTAAGCAAATTTATTTATAATTTAAATAAAAACAAATACTCCGCTGCATTGTAATATATGAAATTTTATTTTGATATTTATAAAAAAAATTGTTTTTAAGAAAATGAATGTTTAGAAAAGAGAAATATGTAAAATACAAAGGAGATACTTGTTTTGAGTTTTATATTATGTTTAACAAATTTACCAGAGTAATAGTGAATAAATTATTTCTAGTGTGAATCAAAATTAAATAAATTTAATAATTCACTTTAATTTTTTTATTTCAGTACTGATGTGTTTGACTTTTTTGATAATTTTGCCTTAACGTTCAATATATCCGGCATAATTTTAAGGAATTATAAAAGCAAATTTGTATATAGCATATAAAGCACAAAAAATGCACTGATTTGGTTTTTGAAAATTTTAATTAAATTATATTTCAAACTCAAAATTTATATTTTGAAAACAACAAATTCGTATATACTCTAGAAAGCAAGAAAATAAGGTTATAAAATGATAAAAATGTAAAAGAAATTGTAATTTCTGAAACATTAAATTTGTTTTTATTTTCCCTTTCGCTATTTATTTATGTAATTTTATTCCATTAAATCGGTAAAAAAGTAAAATTATTTATTGATTTATGCAGTGAATATTAACAAAAATAAAAAGAATTTTCACATCATGATAGAATATTTTCCTTTCTCAGAACAGAAAACATTTTATATTCAAAACAACGTTTCAGTTTTCGAGGCAATAAAACACAAATATTTTCTTAAGATTAGAAACATTTAGATATGAAGCTGTCATCAATCGAGAAATATCTATGTTTCTCATTGAGAAAAGAGATAAGGTAAAAAATATTTATGCGAATTTTTTTAAGTAGTTAGAGACACAATAGATAATATCTCCTTCGCAAACTCAGAAGCGTAATATGCCAGGTTTTTAGTAATTAGGCATTATTTATTCAATGCGCATTAAACGGACTTGTAACACTGAATTAGAGTCTGTGTGAGGATTCAGGAAAAATTAGACACCTAGAAATATTCTTAAGAAAAAAGGAAGACCATCAACTGACTCTGGAAAAATTATACTCATCATAGATTATTCGGAGCTTCTTAAGAAATTTATAGCCATCTAAGTCCTTACCTTATAAAAATGTAGGGAAATGAATATTATTCAAGACTGATACGGTTGTATTATCAAATGATATTCAATAAAGCAAAAAATCCTTCTATCTCTCTTGAAAAAAACAATGTTAAGTTGCAATATTATACTTCAAATATGAAGATAGTATGTATGGTACAATAATTTGCATTGTCAGAAACACAAAAGAATGTTATATATGAAAACTGCAATAGATTAAATTTCTAGAAAATTTAACTGCTGATGGATGAGAAAGTGTGGTTATTAGGTAAAAAGAAATCTAAAAAAGAACAACTTTTGCTCCGAAATATGTATAGCTAGATCTTGTTATCCAAGATACGTCATCAGGGAAACAAGCAAGAAGGATAATAAGAACTATTAATCTTGTACATTAAATATTTTATCTGAATTTTAAGAATTATTGCTGTAAAACATAAAAGTGTTTCATAGCACACAAACTTAGTTCTGGAAGGAGATGAACAGACTACAGATGTAATTTGCTACAATTTCGTTTACAACTAATATGACTACCTAAAATTTGATACTTACGTACTATAACGACTTGGCGTTATTTGGCGATAAAAATCTTCATTGGTAATTTCATTGGCGAGACTAACACGATTTAAAGAATATTTACATAAATACTCTTTATTTTAGTGCTTTCTATAACCTATGTTAGGACCTAGGTTTTTTTTAGGTAGCCGTTCTATTATTTTTACCTGTCACAAGTTTGGGAGATATATCTAAGTAGTCGTCATTAGACGATAAGTACCTAAAATGTTTTAACTCTGGATTTTATAATCAGTGCATATAAATAACATTTTGGTATCAATAATATTTTGTTACATACTTAAGATTACTATGGATATCATTTGCGACAACCAAATAAAATTATTTCAAACAGGAAACTTTATTAAATGAAAAAAATTATAAAGAATATCAGTCAGGGATAATCATGAAAGAACAACTATTTTGTCGTAGTAATTCAAAAAAGTTTAATATAAGTCATAAAGAATTCACAATGGGATATATATTATGTCTGCTTTTTTACATGTAAATAACATAGCAGCTAAGAAGATGTTGGAAATATTTTGTAGCAATCACCAAAGATTTCCTACATAGATATTTTTCATGAATATATCGAGCTTGTTTCAAAAGAAGAAGTTCGAAAGATTCCAAAGCAATTACAATAATTGATATATTTGTAAGAACAAAATGGCAACATCAGTTTACCATTTTTTAAATGTGGCACGAAAAGAACACTATCCTTTCCCTTTAACGCCGAGCCAAATGGTTCTACTTCTTTCTAATTTCCTCATAAGCATTTAACAAATATTTTTATTAAAATTTTTTTGTTGGACTTTATTATTGTTTCTCTTTAATATACAATAGTTTTATCAATATTGTATATTAAAGAAAAAATAATATTCAATATCACCAAATATTTCACAAATTAAAAATAAATGATTAAATCCTTAGAATTGTTCATTTATATTTTTGTCCTAAATTTTTGTAGAAATAGAAAATATCTTAACCACTTTAAAGAAAAATCATCATTGATAAATTCAAGAATCTAAATCTTGCTTGAAGGAGGATAAATAAGGTTACCTTGTAAACATTATTTGTAATTTGTGCACATTTTGCAGTATTAGAAAGGATTACAATTTTTGACTGGCGATTCATTTTTTTTAACCTATATTTAAAACTTAGCGTTTCCATAAATGCTTTATTTAAGTAGAATTTTAAGAAGTCATCGATTCCTTCTGCTGATACTGATGTGGAAAATCATTGAATATTCATGAGCTAAAGGATATAAAAATATTTAATTTATTTTCTTTTAAATGTGTGTAGATTAATTTTATCAAACTTTTATCATACTTTAAATGACTTCAAACTTTGAAACAAATTAAAGATGAAAAAACTCTGTTATGTTGATTTATTTAAATAAAACTTTAGATTGTTAATATAAATTTATTAAATGGCATAGATAAATAAGAAGAAAAATGAAAACAATAAAAATTTACTTGACATTTAAGATCAAAATCCAAAATCTTGATGACGATTTTGCTTAAAACTAAGGAAGTTTCACAAGGAAATTCATTAGAATGAAATATGTATTTGGAATGATACACGGAGAGACATAAATAAATTATTTCCTTGTTAAGGATTAGAAATAACTCCAAAGATAAATCAAGAAAACGTTTACGTAAAAAGATGAATTATGATTTGATTAACTTTCAAGGAGATTAGTAGTAAAATATGTCAGTAACCATATTTCATCAACAAGAATAAGACTTAGCACTTACTGATAATTTAAAAAAATTTCAGACATTTTAAATTGAAAAAAAAATTGATTTCAGTCTTTTGAGAAAATAATTTTGTGTTGGAGTAGAATCGAAATAATTTTGAAGATTTTAGTTACTTAATTTAATAACTCTAATTAAGTTATTTAACTTAATAGAAATATTATAGAGAGGTTCATAGGGTTAAGTAATAAGAAAATATCAT
>JAPDSC010047969.1:0-12754 GCA_026290005.1 Latrodectus geometricus
TTGAACACTTTTTAGTGTTATTGTCATAGTGAGTTTTCATATGATCACTCAATTCTTGTTTATCCAGAAACGTTCTTTCACAATTATCACACTTCAAAGGTTTCTCGTTAAGATGTCGTTTCATGTGTTTATGCATATTACACCAAGCTCTGAACGTTCTATTGCAATACTTACAACGATGTCTTTTTATATCAAGGTGGAAATCCAAATGTACACGATAACCACTTCTAGATTTAAAAGATTTTTCACACTTATCACATTTGAAAGCTTTCACTTCACTATGCACTGCCATGTGAGCAGTTAAGGCTCTTTTAACTCGAAATAACTTCCCACACTCTTTGCACTGAAAAGGCATTTCACCTGTATGTCTCCGCCTATGTCCAATGGCAGAAGACAGGTGTATGAATGCTTTATCACAGAATGCGCACTTGTATGGCTTTTCCCCGGAATGTACTCTATAATGCACCACAAGAGCGGCTTTGAATCTGTATGTCTTCCCACAGTATTCACAAATGAAAGGTTTCTCCTTGGTATGATTGTAACTGTGACGATCCAATTCTGGTTTGGTAATAAATGCTTTATTACATTTATCACATTTGAAGTCTTTTTTAGGATTGCCATGAACTCTGAGCATATGATTCTTTGCAGAAGATTTATTGCAGTATTTTTTACCACAAATAGTGCATCTGTTTGGATTATCTTCTCTGTGGGAAGCCTGAATAATAATAAAAGTACATAAATAGTTAATACAAAATAAACACATAAAACGTTATTGGTTAAATATTTTCCATATGAGGGGGCATATTGAATATATTTATACTTACTGAGAATTAGATATTTTAATATATAATCAAACAAACATTTCAGATAATTAATTTAAAATAAATAAAGCTAATATTTTGTATCTAACAAATAAAAATTGATTTTACAATATATTGAAATATTTCTTATACATTTAAATATATTTGGTATCAAGTTGAATAAATGTTTTGGACAACTTAAAGATACTTTTTCTAATAGTTTATATAAATTTTGGAAAAGCATCTTTAAAGTTGTCCAAAAAAATATATTCAAATGGATACCAAATATATTCAGATGGATAAGAAAAATTTCAATGTGTAATAAAATCAATTTTTATCGGTCAGATATGAAATATTTGCTTTATTTACTTTTTTATATATAATAAGAACTTATTTGAAAATGTAACTAAATACAATGAAAATTTTAAAAAATAGTACCCATATTCATAAGAATTAAGTATTATATTTTAATTCAAATGGTTTTATTTGATTAATTAACCACTCTATTAATCACTTTCTGCTCACTAGGTCTAACTTAACTGAGATCTATAATTTAAAGTAAATTTCAAACACTATCTTGTTTCTTAACTCTATGATTCATATATGTCTCATATATTCGATTTTTTACCTAAGTAAGAAATCGAATATATGAGACATTGATCACAGCAGTAATTATTCAGCTGTCAGCTCAGCCGATTTGAGCTGGGAAGAGGATCATCTTAGTCATGAATAAATTAAATGGTTTCTTTCATTTGATTCAAATTATTTCAGATTTCCGATTACAGAAATATTGTCATTTGTATGAAAAGTGGATGCCTTCATTCATTTAAAAAAAAATGTGAAACTTATCATAAATTTCAGTTACTAAACTTTTTGTTTAAGCTGAAAATTTCAAATCAAACTAACACATTATATGCCTTTACATTTTTTAAATACTGTTCACTTTAGGAATAATGGGGTGCAAGAATTTGAATAGATGGTATTTAAAATGATATGAAATAAATAAAAAATAATTATTAAAAAGAAACTTTATTTATTGAAATGGGTATAGATTTTACAACAAAATATTTTCATGCTTGAAATATATTTTATAATGTTAATGAAATGTAAATAAAAAATGTTATTTAATTCTCATTTATGATATTGCCAACATGAACACATCATATTAAATGTTAACTATTAATGCAAGTTATTAAATTTATTTACTTTTTATTTATATTATTGATTATTTAAATTATTAACGCATTATTTATCTTTTCCCAAAGGAAAATTTGATAAAATTCTAAATTTAACTTGTAATCCAATGATGATGAAAATTCTAAATTTGTATTTTAATAGCTTCTTGATGAAATTATAAAGCCAATATTGTAGTAATAAATAAAATATTGGGGTATATGCATTATTACATATATAATTGTGTAAAAGCAACTGTAAATAAGATAAGAAAATCTATGCAGATTATAATAGCATAAATATAAATTAATACCACAAACAAAAGAACAATATAGAAAAGATTGTTTTCTAAGAAACAGATATTTCTCAATTACGTCAATAATATTTGCTCTATTTTTTTTTGATAGAATTCACTGAAATTAGAAAAAAAGCACATATAATATATAGAGCTTATAATTTGTCACGAGCTGCTTCTCTTTTGATGATCTTATTAATAATAAAAATATTGAATGTTTAATAAAATTTTCAATTTTATAAAAATTGGAAATATTTTAATTTACATTATTGACACCCTTTAAGCAACCTCATGTATTTTCTGATCAGGAAAATATCTAGGAATTGCTCTGGTCTTCCATTCAACAACTTGTTGGTTTAATACCAATTGACATTCAAATTTAAAGTCTACAGTTGATTCCATTTTATTGGAATCCACCATGGGTTCTGCCAATCGCAATGTTTTTAATTAGAGATCCATTTTAAACAGTAGGTCTTAGTCAAATGGAATTCATGTGTAAAACATTATCTAAAAGCAACAAACCAATCAAAATTACTCGCTTTAATAATCATATACATACAAATTTTTATAATATTATAGTAATTTTCTTCAAATACTCACAATTATGTATTTAAATATAAATACATTGCAATAGAATTTTTTTTATTAATTTTTAATAAATAATTTTTCTTTAATTTTTTTACTTAATGATTTTTATAACATTAGCTGGTTTCTCTCTCCTTAGTTTATCCCTTGCACACAAAATTTTATTCAATGAGCCTGTGGTTTAAGAAAGATTTTGAACTATAACAAATATAAATTTCAATTTGTTAATCCAGCCCACAAATTATTGAATTATTGGCCAGAACACTTAAATTTAGACAAAAACTTGACTATAAGAAATCAGAATTGATAAAATCGTTGTCAATTTATTCCTCAATGATCACTTTTTACATACAAATGCTTTTTCATCAGGATCTATGGTTTAAAGAGAATTTTTCATCTGGTTTGCCTTTTGCTCACTTAATAGTCCTTTTCTGCACATTAAGCTAGTTAAATTAGGACCTACAGTTTAAAGTGAACTCAAAACCACTACAAATACTCAGCCCAAGATTCAAACCCCCTGCCCCCAGCAGTATAATTGATGGCCAAAGCATTAATCAGCTTTAAAATATTAAACTATTATGAACAAGCTTTAAATTGAATCAATATTTTTATAAATAATAAAATTTATGCAGCATTTCAATAAGACATAAGAAACTTTGATCATGAAATTAAATTAATCTGGCAGTAAGAATTGTGCAAAGTTTGCATGAACAAATTAACTTCATTGGGGAAATAAATATTTATAATTTTACTATAAATTTATTACCATATGACTTCTAAATGAGTACCGCCATGCAAACTTTTTCCCGCATACATCACATGTGAGATGTTTTTTACCAGTATGATGACTGAGATGTTCTTTCAGTCTTTGAGTGCTAGATGCCACATGCTCACAAATAGTGCAGGGAAACCTGAAAAGAAAATAATTTAAAATGCTTTTATTTCTTTAAAATGTGAAATTCGTCCGAAAATTAAATTTATCACAACATAAAACTCAATTTTTATATCTATAAAAAGATGCTATTTTAGAAATAATTCTTTTATTTTTTTTAATTTTCTTAAGTACTTAAAGAATTAGATCCTGTATTTTACAACATTGAATATTCTATAAAGTTTATATGCTTACCATAAATAAAGTTATTACAGTAAATTGTAAAGCAGAATTTTGAGAAAATTAATTAAATTTACTAGTATGCATTTTAAGAGAATGTGGATCTCAAGATATGATATTGCATTGCAGATAGTCTGACAGCAGAAAACTGTTTTAAGGCATTTGAAGAATCATATCCAGAGGGAATTTTTAATAAATAGTGGACCATACATTCATGCTGTGGAAGTGTAAACCCTGGAAACTCTTGAGTAGTCATCAAAATCATTATTCAGTGGTAACTGAAACTGATACACAGACCTTTCACTTTGAAAAACATAATCCTGACAGTAAGCCATAGTGTGACCATAAATGTCTATATTTAGATAAAACAGCTTTTGCTTGGAATAATATGTAATCTGAATTACGTAAATGAAAGTAAATGCAATACTAAGAAATGGACAGGAAGGCAAATTTAACTGGGACCATCAGTTTAAAGGTAATTCCAAATATTCATACCTGAGGTGGAAGTCTAACTCACAAAGTGTAAAACTTGAACCATTCAGCTTCAAGCAAGGGATAATATTAAAGGGATGAATTTATTACAATGTTTATGTTTGCTGATGACTACAAGACTGAGTGGCTATAATGATCACAATTCTAAAATATTAGAATCAAGCTTGAATAAAAATCAACTGTTAAGAGAAAAATTTCTCTGAAAGTCCTGTAATAAAGTTCTATGCATATGTGAATGATTATTTCAACATTCATTTCCTACAATCCTAGACTATATTGCCATACCTAGATAAATAAGATTAATTAAAAAGTAATATTTTTATTTTGTGATAGATCATTTAATCAGAATTGATTAATTTTGTCAAATTAGACTTAATACTAAGTCTTGACAAATATTCTAGACACACCTTTCATTCACACAAATGTTGTGATATTTAGTGATAAAAAATGTTCATCTTGGCAAACATAAGTATCTTTCAGAGGCAACAATGGCAGGAACTGTTTATAATTACAGAAACCAATATATTACTTCAAAAAGTGCATAGTTAAAGCTTTACAAGTAATTCAGTAAAATGGACTCAATTTTCTATTATTTTTGATAAAAGAATAAATGATAAATTGCTCATATCTTTCATCCAAACTTTACTGATACCAGAGAAATATTAGGGCTCATTGTGGTCTAATAGAAGGATCATACTGATCAAAATTGAGTATAATTTGAATTCAGTCCTTTCAAAACAATGGAACAAGGGTGTTGTGTTTCTGTTTTCCACGAGCACATTTGTAAAGAAAGGAAAATGCTTAGGTAAATGCTTAGAAATTTTGAAAATTTCTGTTTTTGCAACATGCAAATATAGCCCACTATCAATGAAACCATCTCCTGGTAGGCAATATAAAACAACTAAATATTTTACAATAGTTTTCAACTATTAGGTTATTTATTTCAGTATCAATCAGCAAGGTACTGATTTACTATATTTATTTTCCTTTCAATTATTTTAATAACAGAATGAAGAGAAATGTTCAGAAATTCTTATAGCACTGAAAGAAATACTAATCTAACAACAGTATTACTTAAATTTAAAGGAACATTTTTTGTGAGAAATGTTGTTTTAGGTATATCCTCTACTTCATCTTATGTCATCAAATAATGCATTTTTATTCTATGTTGCAATATAATTTCTGAACAGTTAAATTTCAATATATTATATTAGAAGCAATTTGCTTAACTTCACAGCATATATATCTTAATCCTTATGAGAATCTGCTTTCAAGATGTGTTTATTTCCTTACAGTTCAGAAATGAAGTTTTTAAGTTGAGTATTTCAACATGCAATGACAGGATTTCGATAGATTCAAATACAGAAACAAATTAGAACATATATTTTACACTATAAAGCATAGCATCAAACATTTGTTCTTCTGATGAAAATATTTGGAGCTAAATAGATATTTATATAATGAACGACAAATATCTATTATGGTGACACTGTTTAACTTCAAAGAACCTACAAATGCTAATTTGATCAACTTTTTTAATGAATGATAAAAGAACTATTTTTTTCACAGTTTTGCTACAATGAGTCAAAGTATAATGTGCAAACCTTTTAGTCTTTTCTATAATAATTGTAGCAGTTAAAAGATTTCATTTATAATTCTATGATCACTTTTTACACACCAAATTGCAACTTGACCTACAGTTTCCTCCTAAACCACTAAAAATATTTATGCCTGAGACAGGAATTGAATTCACAAATTGTTAATTGAAAGGCCAACTCAGTTATTATTTCATTTTATATGTGGAATAGTTAAATCCTTTGCTAAATATATCATGTAAATTCTTTGATTAAGTTTACAATTATTTCCTAAGTCCTTAGTTATTTACATCACAGCAACAATTGACATATCTGTTTGTTAAATGGTAACTCATTTTCTTTTACAATATACCCAAATATATGGGGAATATTTTAATAAATCAATTTCTAAAATACTTTCATTAGTATCTTATACATCCTAAACAGCAAACCAATGCTAAGTACTTTAATATAAAATGGTATAATATCAAATCGATTGAATAAATATAGCTAAAATTATTAGAAAAATTATGAAATATATAAGATTCTAATATACAAGGAATTAATTAATAAAATAAACAAATTTATCATTTTGGAGATATTTACAGTAAGTAAAGATGCCATTAGAAGTAGACTGAATTCAGGGGGATTTTGAGAATGGTTCCTACAAAAAGAGCTACCATTTGACCAAAGAAAGGAAGATTTGATTGAAATCCACTAAGGAGCTCAAAATGTGGACAACCAAATATTGAAAGAGGGTCCTATAGAATGAAGAATTTTAGTTAAATTTGTTTAGAAGTGATGTCTGATGTTGCATGTCATCTAAAAAAACACCAGAATGGATCTTTGCTATCAATATCTAACAGTGAAGCACAGAAATGGGTCTGGTAAAAAGATCTTTGATTCATAATGTCACTTTCTTACACATTCTTTCTTACAAGTTGATGAGATTACAGATCCATGTTTATAAAAATACTTAAGTAGATATTTAACTTTAGAATTATAAAAAGATGCCTCAATAATACATAATCCCAAGCAAAAACCCCAAAATAAAAATATTTGAAAGTTTGTTTACAGTTAAAAACAGTGAAGTTTTGTATTGGTCTGTTATTCAACTTACCTCAATCCAATAGAACAACTTTAGGTAAACATTGGAAGAAGTTGGAGTACAGAAGAATTCTCCAAAGGCAGAACTCCTCCTAATAATATATCTTTAATAACAGGGGAAAAAACTACAGATCCACCATAGAAAATTATGTTATTTCATGACCAGATTATGTGTTGCAATTTTTAAACAAAAAATATGTAGCCTAATAAAAAAATGTTGCTGTATCTTAATTGCATCAAAATGATTATGTTTAAAAACAATTTAAAAAAACATATTCTCAAAGCTTCTGCTTTAATTTTCTACTTTCTTTTCTTCTTTTATACTAGATATTTTTCAGTTGCCAATTTTTACACATATAACTAGTTGTGCACCATGTAGGATGTTTCTAAAGCTACAATTACTCAAATACATCACTAAAAATATTTTTTCTATAGGAAAACTAATAAATTATCCTATATATATATATAGGCTCATCAACACTAATGATAGAGCCACATATTTTTTTAGGGGGACGATTCAAAGTTGAATCCCTTACAATGTTGACCAATGTGAAATGGAGATAGAGTTTCTGTTTTCTATTGAAGTGAGTATTTAAGAGTTTTTTTTTCTGGTTTTCCTCTTTTACATCACCAGAATATATAATCAATTATGTGAAAGTGATCTTAAGAGAAAGTATGCGGTAGATTTTCAAGTTTTACAACAGTTCAATAGTTTAAATTGTTAGGCTATTTGATACATGATATCAATATATGTCATTTTTCAAAGTTTTATTTATAATAATGATACCAAATACTATTAAAAATTAAAAACATTAGCTTATTTTATTGCTATAATAAGTGCTTTAATTTGTAGTTATAGAAGATGCTTATGAAAATTACAAGTGACCAATATATACTAAAAATAGTATATAAAATTTTTTATAAAATAAATAAAATGAAAAAAATTGAAAGTATTTTTTAAAAAATTTAGAACATTTGATTAATTGCAATCTGTTAACATTATGACCATTTTATTAATTATTAACAATATGTAAAATTACACAGCAATAAAAATTATACATTATGACATATTTTTAGATAAAAAAAATAATTCAATTTGATAATATTTTTGAATACAAAAAGACAAATATTTAAAAGTAATTAGAGAATACAATAATTTATTTAATGAAATTAACATATAATACATCACACAAAAGATTTACTTACATAAGATATACTTACATTTATGAAACAAGCCTACAGTTGTACGCTTGTTTCATAAATCACATACATAATAATATCTATGTATACCAGGATTCAAAGATAAAAAATAGCACTAAAAACTTCTTACAAGTTTTTAACAAACATAAAAGATATATTTAAAAAATCACTTTAAGGATACTTTTCCATAAGAAAAAAAGCACAAAGAAAATGTCTTTGAGAAATTTGAATAATAAAAACATTTAATAAGATAGAAAATTTGACAAACATTAAAAAATGTAAAAAGTTAACTTTACTTCTTGCATCTTTTTACAATGCATAATATATGGTATAAAAGCTACAGATAAAAATTGATCAAACATAAAAATTCAAAATATTTTGGTAGTTTACCCTTTCTTTTTAACTTTTGATGTTTTTGATAAAGGGGATAGAACAGTAGAGACACCTTGTTCTGAAGAAGGGTCATCACAAGTTCCATTCTCTTCGAGATCAGGAGAATCAACACTTTCTTCTTCAGAAGTCACACTACCCCTTAGAATAAAATAAAAATAATATGATACTTTATTAGAAATAAATTTCATTTTAAAATAAATTTTTCAAGACAAAATGCAAACTGAATAAATTTAAAACTAAAGGCAAACAAGCAATTAAAACTATTTGGTTGCACATAGATAAAAACATTACCTAAATAATATTTTATTCTCACTATAACTCAAATAAAAATATAGAGAGAGGAATTGGATATATATTTAAATATATTATTTTCATTAAGGCAATATTTAATAAAAAAAATACTTAAAAAGTACAATTGATAATTCAATTAATTTTGTATCTCAGCAAAATTATATATTTGTTTTGTAATTTCAAAATGGTTTTTGTAGATTTTCTTTCAAGTACTTTAATTTGTCCAAATTTTGCTTTGAAATTAATAGTACGCTTAGAAACTTCTCTCACAAAATCACTTGGAAGACTAAGAATATTGCTAGAAACATTTTCTAAATTTAAACACAGATGGCTTGTTCTTATTAGGAATATAATTAAAAATTATTTGAATGGCACTTGATTATCTGATATGCATGGCAATTACAAGATACACAACATTATTAAAACTTTCATGCTATTGAATTATCACTTCTATAATTTCTTAAAATTATTTTTAGACTTCTTTTTTTACTTTGTTTAACTAAATCCTATGAGCGGGTATGGGTGCCAAATGCATCAAACCTGAAGACTACTGTGCCAGAATAAATTCTTGCAATTTTATGAGGTAAACTGAGGTACATGTGCAAAGTTTAATTGGAGTAACAGTAACTCTTGAAGCTTTGGCTATGTTTTTAGTTTATTTTACATTTATGCTTGAAATGTTTGTGTTTGCAGTTAACATATAAAAAATGAAATTTTATTTATGAAGTGAATAAAATTCAAGCACTTACATTTTTGTATTTTTCTGGGGGTAAAATCAGGTATAGATGATGATAAAATGAATGAGAGATTTTTTTCAAACGTGGTGCATGAAAATTGTTTTAACTATTGTCGAGATGATTCTTTTATCAGTGATGATTATGAAATAATTTTTACTTTATATATTATTCCATTATAATTGCTGTTGTATGTAATAATATATGTAATTTATTAAGAATTTGATATGTATATATTTAGATTTATTCTGACTTGTAATTCCTACTATTTAGAAACTTGCGTTTCATAAAAATTTATTTCATTGATTAGTTTTAAAGCCCAGATATCTTTCATGTATATAGTATTTTTTCTAATATTTTTTTTAAGTGAGCGCCACTGCCTGGTTAATTAAAATATGAGCTTTTTTTAAAAATGTATGTTATTGATTTAGCTTAATTGCCCGATTGACTTTCCAACAAAATTGTGTTTACACTGTTATATTTTATTAAGGTAGGTGCTGTTGCCCTGTTAAATAAAACCCAAGTTTTAATAAAACTATGTTATTTACATTATTGATTTAAATTTATAATGCAGTTGTAAATATCTGCTAGGTATTTTATATGCTGTGTATTTTTATATTTCACTCTTATTTTCTCAAAATATTTTGGTATTTTATTAATATTTTTTAAAAACGTTATGCCATTCATGCTCTTTTTAGTTATGAATCTTTGAATTAAACATTCTGATATATATTATTAATGCAAAACGTATAAGATATTATAATAATAAATTAATTTTTGGAAATTAAAAAGAGTGGATAAATTTGTGTGAATGAGAAGCGACTTCTGTTCGGGGAAAATTGAATCATAAATTTTTATGTTAAGAAGTATAAATACTTTAGTTCATATTTATAAATATTTACATTTAACGTCGAGAATAAATTAAGACAATTCTATTATCAAATGCAATAATCCTATAGGTAAATCAAAGAAGGTAAATAAGTATCAGTTTGGTTCTAAATGAATAACTTACTCTTTTATATTAGTTCTCTTCTTCCTACTTTTAAAATTTGTTTTGGATTTGTCACTTTCATATGCATCAGAATCAGAAGTTATTAATCGATTAGCGATTTCAAAAATACTGCGCTTCAATCTGACTTGATTTTTTTCTTGATCTAATAGTACCTGAGCCATTGAAATAGATTTTCAATAAATTACTGTGATAGTAACATTAAATTACTTTCAGACTCTAATGACAATTCATTCAAGACAGCTTAAAGCTTTTGGTTTTTCTTTCCAGTAACAACATAACAATGTACTTAAGTTTAGCGCCTAGCTTTCAGCAGACATGATTTCATATCAATTATTATTTAACAAATTTGAAGTTAGAAGATAGTACATATAACAGACTCTTTATAATGGAATATCATTCAAATTTATTACCAAATAGTCAATTAAATATAGTAAATTTATAGCAAATAGTAATATGTTTTTGAATAAATATTTTATTCATTTATATTGTATTTTTGTCTCATAAAGAAAAAAGCATGTTTTAAGTACAGTAAGTTGGATATGCGCTACCGAATAAAACAATTGAGAGCGCTACCTGGTAGGAAACTGCGGAGTTAGCAGATGTATCTCTCAAATGGTACGAGAAATTGGAAGAATTGAAAGACTGTTATCGAGATCTAGTATGAAAAGACACCTCATTGACACGGATGTAAAAAATAGAACAGTTAAAACGTGCATTTGTATTTTCATGATTTACTACACTATGACGTCACGAAATGTGAACCGAAGGAGAAAATATTTTTCGGACTAAATTTAACACCGCAACACATGGCTAAACGTAAGACAGTGATATCGCTTGTGATTCCAAGTCCAAAGAACTTTGGTTCAAGCCCCGATAGTAGGATCCTCGTACTGACCTGAACATCAACTCAACACTGCTTGCATTTAATGTTCGAAATTGTTGCAATACGCAAATACGTTAGAAACATCCCACTTGTTCACTTGAGACCACTAATAAAAAAAAACATCTTATTGGGTTTATATTATGTTGAAGGTCATAACCATGGAGTGATTTTCCAAAGGTGATTATTTTGAGATGGTTTTACTGTACTGTAAATATGGACGCAAATCACGATAAGCAGTAAGGTTGTACCGGGAACATTTCCCGGTACAACCTTTTTTAAACCATAAAGTGGTTGTTAAACCATAACCATATTTTTTAAACCATAAAGTGGTTGTTTCTTTCGTTACAGTTGAGATCACGAGTACGTCACTTTATTTTACTTATAAGTAGTCTGTGAGTTAAACAAATAATCGTTTTCACCAATAATTTTGAATATACAATTTTGTCCACCTATCAAAAACAAGTAAATTTGTCAGTGGGATTCTCTTCAGTGAGCAGTGGAAAGAAAATGTTTGCCAATATCTTAGTAAGACTGGTTATTTTGTATATTATTTGAGATTTGTCTCTCTTGATACCACAATTAAAAAATAAATATACACTACTGGCCATTAAAAATGCTACACCAGGAAGAAATGCAGATAACACAATGATATTTATTGGGCAAATATATTATACTAGAAATAACGAGTGATTAAATTTTCAAAAAATTTGGCTGGATAGATCCTGAGAAATCAGTACCCAGAACAACCACCTCTGGCAGTAATAACAGCAGTTATACGCCTGGGCATTGAGTCAAACAGAGATTGGATTGCATGTACAGGTACAGATGTACATGCAGCTTCAACACGATGCCACAGTTCATCAACCGTACCCTAGTAGCAGAGGCTTATTGGTATTACACTGGCTATTCACCGGTTTCATTGGTAACTCACTTTTCACTGAATTTTCTCATCGGTCCGAGCCCGGTATCTTATACATGAAACGGTCACTGTTTTTTCTACCGCACATTGTGCTCGACATCGTCATCGGCTGTTGATGCAGTGGCAGCTAAGCGGTAACCGTAGTATTTACCAAAGAGATTGAAACGAATCACGAGTAGAATAAG
>JAPDSC010047975.1:0-15170 GCA_026290005.1 Latrodectus geometricus
AATATTCTACCCCAGAAACACCTAAATACTGATCCTCTTTCTTTCCCGCCTAACTAGAATATGACCAGAAAATAATAACATCTCCAATGTTTACCAGCAGCTCTTTCTTTTCTGTTCCCCTTGATAGTTTCTGTACGATTAATGCCGCCACAAATGAAAAATGACAGCTCCTTAGCCACCAGACTATTACGGTGACAAAGCTCTTGTAGAAAGTTTTTCCGTGGTAAAAATTAATGGACATCCTGTAATATTCCATATACATTGCAGATACAGCAGATCTATTCCTACAGGATTGTTTCTCCTATGAAATCCGTGGGAAAAGCGGTATGGCCCGGGCGGGGGCGTAGAGGGGTGGCCTTCGTCCCTCATTAATTACAACGCACGTATCTTCGGATCAAAATTACGCCCCTTTCTCAATTTTCCTGTCAGATCCCCTCGCTTTACCTCGCAAGAGTAAGTACAGCCCGTATGCTGCAAATGCAAGAGAGTCGAATAAATTTCCCTCACCCCACAGCTTTTGTTTTATTTATTTTTGCACCCGAATACCGTCGGAAAACCGTAATAACCGGAACTTATTTTACCACATCTGTTTTTGATATGTAAATGACATTTGTCATGGATTCGGGGCATGTCTGAGAAGTTTCTGCTTGTGTTTATAAATTTTTATAAACATTAACTATTCATAAATGATCGGAAGTGAAAGTTTGATGTATTACTTGATCTTTGGAATTGCAACTTATTTTAATATATCTCTTTTTGAGGATTAAATGACATTTATTTGAATATTCCAAGAACGTTACTTCGCACGTATCGATATATTTTATAATTAATCATTCATAATATTAACTTATTAGGTAACACAAATCTGCGTGAAATTTTAATAAATAACTTAAACATTTTAAATTTCATATTATTTTGGCATATTTTTTTTTCATATGTAAATGATTGATTAAAATTCTTCTGTAAGTTTATTTACTTTCATCAACATTAATTATTTATATTAATTTTTGATTAGCGTGACATTTATGTATACTTCATAATCACATTTTCATGTTTGAACATTTGATTTGTAATTGACTTTAACTTCAGCGGCGGTAAATATTTTTTCTAGGTTTACATATATTTGTGAACATTAATATTTAATTATACTATTTTTTAGTATATAATTTTTAATTATTTTAATTTGTGAACATTAATGTAGTAGCGACATGAAGGAAGATTTAACACGCATCTTGCCTGTTCGGAATTTTAAAATATATATATATTGTTTTAAGTATAGATGTTCTTAATATGTAAATGCCATTTGCAATTAATCCAGTTATGTATCCAGGAAATCCGGCATTTTATTTATATGCTGTAATAAACATTAAAAATTTAAAAAAAATGCCGGATTTCTTGGATATATCACTGAATTAATTACTAAAAAACTTTAAAAAAAATACTGTTTGTGTTAGTTTTTGAGAAAAATTTTCTCTTAATGATATTATAATCTGTATTAATTATTTAAAAACTATTAGAAAATATTGATTGTATAAATTTTTTATTTAAAATTTGTAATTTATTTATGTTTTATTTAATAGGAATGTATGTTTTACATACATTTTTTGTTTTGTTTTACGTAATTATTTTTGAGCTCACATAAAATTAATTAATTTAATATAGTTCGCATTTCGTCAGTTAAGTAGAAAAGAGTTATTTCATATTCAACTATGTACATCATTTGGTTAATTTATCTTTCAAGCTTATTAAATTTTGTAGAAAATTTATCAATGAATTTATATTTATATGTATTTGACTTTTTCTCATTTTAAAAAGAAATTATTGAATCACATCTAGATTCCTTTAACTAATTGAATGCCAGAAATGAAAAAAAAAAAAATGTGGCAAGAATTCCTTATTTATTAAAATGTCCAGTGAAGCCAAAGTTTTAAAATTCAAAGCTCAATTTCCATGCTTTCCTATGAACATAATAGAGATGCTATCTGTATACTAGTCCATTCTGTATTTATGATTAACCTCCGTGATATTAATATTAAACCCCATCCCTTAATTGGTGTACAAAATGACGACATCAATAAACAAATGAATAGTATGTATTGAATTTCGATTTAACCATTGTTCTTTATCAAAAGTGATGGAGTGCTGGAAATGAAGAGACAATGATGGCGCCTAAGGCTTGTGTTTGATTTCGAGAAGTTGACTATTAATATGACAGTCACTACACAGACATGAATTTTGAAGTTGGAGCAGAGAGCAAGGTATTTGTATGTCATGACGTCACATATGTTGTGCCAATAAATACGACAAATTATTTTAGGTTAACAGTTTGGGATACATTGCAACTTTAAAACAGCTAATGAGACAGTGGGTATTTAGCTACTGTAAGCTTTTATTAAGATTCTGAATTCACATAAGAAATAAAATTTTGTGCATAAACGGAAAGTAAAAATTAGCATCAGACATATGTTATAGAGATAATTGTGGTTACTTAATGTCTTAATAAATTTGCGAGTATAATTATATATATATATATATATATATATATATATATATATATATATATATATATATATAATATATATACCTATAAGCATCTCAACTCCATATAATTTATTTCCCATTAATCTTATTGACTTAAAGTATTATTTTATGTATACTAAACTTTATCTAAATTTAAAGCTTTTATTTTTATTAATCACTTTGTAAGAGTGTCAGCTGAAAATAATCTTTCTTTTGAATTTGCTATGATTTGGGTATCTCCTTTACCATCGTGAACCCTGATTAAAAGAACTATTTTTTTTCAATATTAATTCCATAATTTTATGATTAATATTTATTTCTAAATGTTTTATTAACTAAAAAGTATAATTATATTACGCTCAGTACTAAATGATGTGCAACATTGTCACAAATGAAGTGCATGGGTTTTCATTTTCTCTTTCCATTCATTTGGATTCGAACAAAAAGAAACATCATTAATAATTAACCTATATTGTATATGTCATTATCCTTATCATTATTACATTATTATTAGAAAAAAAATGCCAAAAATATGTTTTTGTGTTCGTTATTTGGTAGTTTTGTTTCATAATATAGATGTTGCAGGGAAATCAATTATCGATCATATTGTTAGATGATGTTCTAGAAGTTAAGTTTTACAAGTTATAGAATGATAATCTATAGCTATGGAGGAGCTAACCATGGTATCAGCCTCATTGGAATGTTTTAATTTGTATCCTTACGATATATCATAGATAATTACATGTAGGGTACTTCAAAATTATCTTAATAGGCAGGTATTAATGTTGCTGTTCAATATCTATGACGTGACATTCGATACCCATGATGTGATAGATAAGTAGCAAATGAAACGTTATTTCGAGTTTGCTTACATTTACTCTGTGATTAATTTTATAGAGTAAAATTTTGATTCATAAATTTTATTTTTTTCTAAACTTTATACTATATTATGGCTTTTCGAATATTGGATGTTGTCAGTTTTAAAACACTGTTTTCTTGGTTTTTGAAGTTATTTATCCAGGAATAGTTAGAGTAATTAAGACATCCAGCAATGTGTTCGCTTTCTCAGGCAATTTCCATCAGTGTCGCCTCCCTCCCTAAATTTCCACAACTTATGAATAACTTCCGACAAGGAGTCCTCCATGCCTTCCACCCCTCCCCCCATATTCTGGTGCGACTTCCGCAACACAGGAAACGGAGAAAGTTTCTTGGGCAGTGGTGCGCCCCTGGATGTTCCGTTTCCTGACCACAACGGTCAAGTCGGAAGGAAATTCCGGCCGCCTATCGAACACGGAGTTCGCGTGTTGGACGATCGAATGAGGGGTGGGCAGGGGGTGGAGGTGGTGCCAAGGATGATAATGGCCGTTGTCTTACAGCGATTCAAACACTCGTTTAACGAAAAGTCGGGTGTTTAGAAAAGCGATTAAATCAGCGGGACTTGGCGGAACCATTAAATTTCTGTTTGGGGAAGGCGAAAATTGATTATTAATAGTGGCTTCGTCTACTGGAAACAGAAAGGAAGGAACGAAAGCTTGAAGATGACTTTCCACAGCAATGAGCCGTTGCATAGACGGAAATTGTTAGAATTGTCTTAAATCAGGAATTTTTTTAAGGGATTAATTATTTTATTTGAAATATATGTATTCTATCTAAATAGAATTGATTTTTCAATTATTTATTAGCTCCAGACCGATATTACTGACCTTCGATCCCTTAATATCGTGAAATATATCCTAATATATGTATAGATAGATATAGATATATAAGTTTCATAAAAAGTAAAAGTGATTTTATATAAAAATAAATAAATAAATAAAAATAAAAAAAACTGGAGACTCAAACAAATAATTTTTACCAAAACAAACATTTAATAATTCACAGTAAAAACATTAAATTATATTAAAAATATTTTAAAGTAATTAAAGTTATTTTATGGACAAAAGTTACATGCATTTAAGATACATATAAATTATACATCGAAAATTTCATACCTTGACTACAGTAAATTAAGAAATGGAAAAGCGCCGATGTGCATGCTTGGGCTGATAGGAGGTATCAAAATATCGGTGGGATTAAATTACAAAATAAATAATAATAATAATGAGCGGTTTGAAATTGTTGAGGAGGTGTAAAGTGATAAGATTGTAGTCTTGATCGTGCTTATTACTTTCGGTTGTTAGTGAATCTTACTAATAAATAGAATGAAATAAAACCTAAAAGATGCTTTATTCCTGAAGTATGGCAGCAAAAAGCAGAACAATAGCATTCATTTCTTCTTATCTTGCAGATCATTGTATGGTCAAAATTCAAATAGTATACTTAGAAGAGTTACAAAGGCCAAGTGCAAGAGTCGCTCAAAATATTATCCTCAGCAAGAGACCAGAATTGCGCAATGGTTGGCATGTTTTTAGTTTTATCAACTTTCCTTTTAAAACTCATGAACTTCAAATTCCGACTCAATTGTTTGATATAACTTAATAGATTGAAGTATTTAAGCAATATTTCTTTATTGGCCAACCTAAGAAATTTGAAACATACCATTTCCTATCTTTATTTACTATCAAAGCTGTTTTCAATGATAAATTTACACTGATTTAATAGGAAACCTCTGGAGAACAATCTGAGTCTTGAGAAACCGAGTGGTAGAAATTATTATCTAATTAATATTCATGAATATTCCTATGGTTCTCGATTCCAGAAAACTAAAAGATTAAAAGTGAAGTTATAATGCATTAATGGGCAATGTTGTGTAGGAACAGTAAGTTTTATTTAAATACTTATTTATTTACTTTATTGGTTTTTTTTTGGCTGCTTATATCTGTCGATCGAAGCTGTTGTAAGAGTAAGTAATTACCATGTAATTTTGCTTAACTGGCAACAAAATTACATGGTACTTACTTGGATTTCAACCGACAAAAGTGACGTGTTGAGCTGAAATCTATTTTTCAAACCATCCTATGAGCATTAAACTCTACGAGAAATTAAATTCTTATGGATTCCCTTATTATCTTGATTTAGATGAAATAAAGTAGAGTATTTAAACGTTAATCACCAGCCATTGGCTGAGTGGTTAGCGTCCTAACTCCTAGGCTGTTGGTCCTGGATTCGTATCCCGGTCTGGGCATGGACGTTTCCATCCTTTCTCTCTCTCTCTCTCTGTATAATTCTTTGTCCTTTCTTCTGAGATGATATATGAATGTGGCCCATCCTATAAACGGGTTTGTGGTGGTGTGACGTGGGTAATGCTACTCGCCTCCATGACTTGGTTCATAGGTGCCCACTGGGTAACTCTAGTAGCACACACACACAGTTTCCGGGCTCTTTCTCTCTTCTTGTTGTGATATTTAAACCTTTATCTTCTTAATATGAGGAAACTATCTTGTTCTCTCAACGTTACCACTCTACTTTAATATAGCTTTGTTTTGCATTAGAAAGTGGAAATCGCATTTTCGCTTCGATTATGAAATTAATTTCTCCATACTTTATCACCAACGATAATTTTTCCGAAATAAATTTACTTTTGAAGAATGATTAAAAGACATTGCTGAATCGAAATCCATAAACCCCATGATTCCTCATTTCACCTCACCGCGAATGATTTTTTATCCCCTCGCACATCCCTGAATCACACCACCCCTTAACCGTGACAAGAACCCTCAAGCGGAACAATGAATTTTTCATCACTTCACCAAAAATAATGGATCCTGCGGGTTGCTTAGGTGCTACCTTCCTCCTATTCATCGCTTATCTTGTCTCTGTACCACTCGTGTGAACTCAACATACAGGTAGCTGCTTCAGTGGGGGTGGTAAAACGCTTCAGACAATCGTTAAAAAGTAACTGAAAAAATTGCAGTCGAAACTGTAACTGTTGACGGCCGGGATGCTGTGAAAGACTCTGGAAGCAGGGGGGAGGGTTGAGAAGAACACGTCATGCTCGTTTTTATGGGGATGCACGTGCCTTGCTCGCGGTGAGACGCTCCTAATGAGAACACGTGTTAGGCGTGTAATTTCGCGGGTGTACTGTTATTTGAGGGGGTGAGCAGACGAGAAAAAATTGGTATGTGACAAGTCATTTCTTGCGGATTGCAATTGAGGGGTTTGTGGCGGAAAAAAAAATCATTGCTCATCCTAGATAAAGAAATATTGATGTTTTTGGTGAGAACCGTACGGGTTGTGTATATAATTTTCGATAAATTACATTTTTTTTTCTTTCCAATTTTAAGTATTGACGTACCTTTCGATTTCTGAGAATTGGGGAATAAAATAATGATGCCACCACATTATAATAAATTATCCAAAGTAAAGTATTCATCTCTGTTGATGATTCAGATGTGTGTATATAGGACGGAGAAATTTGGAGATTTTTCACCGATTTTACTTTTAATTAAATTGTTGTCCAATATCTAATTTTTATAAAAGTTTAAATTAATTAAAAGCTTGTATTAATAATAGTTATGGTGTTTTCTGTAGAATTCTTTAGAGTGTTTTTCCAAATAACTTTGATAATAGTGATATTTAAAATTTAAATATTAATTAATAATATTAAAATGAAAAATTAATATTATTTAATGTCATTATATATCAACGGATTATTTTTAAAAGTAGCATATCACTGACTCAATACACAGAAAAATCTCGAATCGTAAGCGATGCGCATTTAAATGAATAAAATTTTCTCACATTTAGTTTTTTTTTTTTTTAAATTTAAATATTTTTAATATTTTTATATGGGTATATCTGAAACTATTTTCTTTATGAAAGGTTATACTGTAATCATTTTATTAATATATAAAATTAATATTAAAACTAAACTATTAAAATATCATTTGTATAAATTTTTCATAGCAATTATATTTATAATATCATGATATATAGAGTATTTCAAGTTTTATTGATATAATTATTTCAGTTTTTAGTGAAGAGTTATTATAATTTTTTTAAAGAAAAATTATAATTTTCATGAAGAGCATGAAAATTTAGTTTATGAAAATTTTTACTGGTGAACAATTTTTTATTTGTAGTAAACGCTAAGCTACCTAATCATCAACATGTTTATTTTATAATTGCATAGTACAAGCATTGTGTGTCTAAATATCATTTTTGCGTCTATTATAGATTATTTATACATTTTCCAGTATTTTTATATATTAGTTAATCATGAATATTTTGAAATTTCTTATGATTGAACCTAATATATTTTATTAGATTTTTAATTTCTAGTATTTTATTTTTTTAATAATTTATATGGATAAATTTTATTTAATTTTCATTACATTCTTAGCAAATTATTTCTTATATAATATTAATATTTAGGACTAATGTTAGTTACGTTTTCTCATTTTCCATTTTTTAAATTAACCGTATTTATGCAATACGGTTAATTTAGAAAAATACTTTAGTCTATCAATTAAAAAAATATGGGGAAAAAATGCTAAATCACGAGATAATTTTATAAAATGCTGATTTCAATAGAATATTTCTCTAATTTCATTTTTAAAAGCATTTAAGCATAGAAATTCATTTTATATAAAACAAATAAAATAAAATACATTGTATGGCAATTAATTCCTCTGTTGAATCCGGATATATATACTTGTTATCATTTCCATTTAAATCTCAACAAGCGAAAATTAAAAGAAAAGGAGAAACGGACATTGCACACACAAAAAGCACTTGCTTCGTTGCCATGGGAACGCGCGCGAGGCAAAACACCCACAAAAGAGTAGCTTTTTTTTTTTTAATTTTTTTGAACCATTGCCAAAAAATTAAAAGCTTTGTGTATACATTTCGTTTCATGCGATCTAACAAAGTAATAAATAGCGCTCCGTTTGATATATTAGATAATTTAATTCTGCCTTCTTCCATTTTGATAGTTACCTATCTACCTTGATTGTTGCAGGAGGCTCAAGCGAAACGCATTAGTTCAACTATTATGTATTTCGACAGCTGTTCGCTAGTTGGTATCCCCAACTAGCGCCAATCTCAAGTGGTAACGGATGTTGCGTATTGATCCTCTTCCGTTATGTGCACGTATTCGTGGCAGACGACTCTGTTGAATTTATTTTATCAGGAGCCGTAAGTTTAGAAAATCTTTTTCACGCACCAGTGCCTATCAATGTGCTGCCCCCACCCCCACTCTTTCCTACCCCCTCACTCCTGAGATTCTTTTGTAATAACATCGTGGAGTATGGATGGAAAATCACACCAGGTGGAAAAATTTTTCGACGGTATTGCGTCATTTTAATTATGAAAGCAGAAAGAAAACGCGGTTTGTTCGATTTGCTTATTGGCTGATAAATCATATATAACTAAACAAACATAAAATAAGAAGATATCGGTTTTATATATTCTGTTTATGAATGAGTTACTGCTGTTTTGTTTTCCTGTCTTTAATCAAGCAAAAACAGTTGGGGGATTTCTCCTGGAAAGTTAATATAGAGTTTTACCAAGGAGATTAATTTGTGGTTGATGTATTTATTGTTATCTCAGAAGATAAGATAATTCATTAAAAAGCATTTGCATTTGGAATTTCAACATATAATTAATTACTTTTTTTGGTAATAGCCAGGTTTCCATTATACTTACGAATTTACAGATTTCAAGGTGTGATCCTACCATTCTTGAAAATTGCAAGATGGGTTTTTGTTCTTTCCATCTATGTTTATTCGTTAGAGTGGGTGTTGCAAAGTTTCTTTGTTTCCTCCCTTGCGATATACGAATATGACCTATCATATATGAAAAACTCTTCTGAAAATTAATAATGCGTAATTTACAGTAGATCTTTTTATTTTTTATCTGCTTTTTTTCTTATAAACTTTCGCAGAAAATATTTAAAAAATCTTATAACAGTGTTCGGTTGTTAGGGTTTTAACTTTAGAGAGTTAAATTATTTTTGTGAAAAACAAAATTTAATTAAAAAAAGCTTTACTGATAATAGATACTGTGCAACATAAAATTTAAAATCGGATTTAGGATAATACAATTCTTACTTAAACTACGGATAAAGTTATTTCCGTTACATTTAAGAAATTCACAATTCTGTCTTAATTTTTTTGTTAATTATTAGAGAACGAATTTAGCTACTACTGAAATCAGTTAAAATTTATATCATATTAGTTATAATTTAATTATATATATATATATAGTATGGTATTTTTATAAATATATTAATATCACAAAAATATAAGGTATAATTTAATATATTATATAATACAGTTTACTTCTATCCTTAATAGAATAAAATGATTTATAATTAAGAGGTTCCTTTTTATTAAATGACTATAAATCATTTTTTAATCGCAGCAGAGTTTGCAACATTTAATCATTTGTATTATTAAACAGAATATATTTCAGTAAGGTGAATAATTCATGATCATAATCATTGAAAGCTGTTTATAATTAATTATCTTTATTAAAAATGTAGTGAGCTTTATGGATCACGTATCAGTTGAATATTTCATCTGCGCTTCTCACTCACAAGGATAACACGAGAAATTTTTCCTGAAATGTTTTTATAGAAATATTGCTTTTCAGGTCTTTTCGACGTAACACTGACTTAATTCAAATGTATTACTTTGTTGCAGCGAGAAAAGAGATTCTCAAAAGCTAAGCGGCTTAACCATTTCCTTTCGGATAGGGGCTCAGAGAAATTTATTTGCTCTAAAATAAAAGAACGTGTTTCTAAAATTAATAACACACTGGCGAAGTTGGCGGAAGAAATGGCGCGAATTTCCGTTTCCCGGTTTCTGACAAATGGCGGCTAAATTAAGCGAGTTTAGTTCAATAAGAGTATGATAATTGAAGCTTAAAAACCGCACTAATCTCATTAGGACAAAGGCTGGGGGGAACCAGGACATGGTAAAGAAATTATTTATGTGAAAGCTTCATAATGCATCATAATTAAATCAGTCAAAATAAAAAATAAATAAATAAAAATATAATTCTCAAACAGCCCTTTTTCCATTATGCTCTTGAGCTTTCATTAGTTTTTCTTACGCAATTAATTTAAGTAAGGTTTCAAATTTTACGAGATTAATGAAATAACTTGATTTTTGTGAATATATTACGTAACAGACAATATATAGAGGAAGTTAAAAGAGCTTACTTCCCTTCCTACAAAACACTTCTCTTAGGACGAGAGTACATTTTGGAAGATAAATGCATGCACAAAAGAAAGAAGCTTAATGCATTACCAAAAATCCTATAAAGCCGCGCTTTTCATATTTAACAATATTTCTTTATTATTTTATTACTGTATGAATATATGACCATCCAAAAATATAAATAGTGTATAATTTAATTAATACACTAAAGCTACATGTCTTATAGAAATTTGTATAGTAAATTTTATATGAATAAGAATTTTATCGTACGTTATATAAAGTGGTACAAATATTTTCATGTTATCAGAGAGCACATTTACAGAAACATTCAAATTGATATCAATAAAACTATATACTGTAGTAATCTTTACAGTTAAAATTTCTCTTTGAAATGCGCCATAAAAAATATCAAAGAAAATCATATCGATCTATTAATAATTTACAAAAGATCTGAAGACTTAATTTTCCATAAAAAAAGTTAAAAAATATAACATTTGCACACAATGATTTTGTCATAGGACAACTCTTTTTAAGGGATTAGGTTCCGGGTTCTATACCATCCACTCTTGAACAACGGAAGTTAGATATTTCGCTTCTGATATACTTGCATGCACGTTTGACGGGTGGTTGCGTAGAAATTTTTTATATTTTCTTCGATATCACAAGGGAAACGGTTTACTGTACATGTATACAATTTACGACTTTTCCCTAGTACGATACCAGCCATTGTTGAAGAATGGTAAACTTTTGTTTTCTCCGTGAATGTTTGTCAGAGTGGGTGCTTGAGGGCATGATTCGTGGCACGTGATTACAGTCTATTATCTATAAAAAAACACCATAATTTTTTTACGATGTTAAATAAACCTTACAATAGATTTAGGTCATTTATTTAATAATCTACAACATGGCATCAAAATGTGGCTTTCTTTTCAATACTGTTAAGTGAGGGAAACAAAAAACATCCACTTAAAATCAAACATGATCAATCGTTATTTCGTGTATACTAAAACTTATGAAAATATAAATGAACTGGCGAATTTAAAATGTGAGATATATACTAACGCTTTCGTAATATTTTTTCTTAAAGTGCTAAAAGCTATTGTAAATTCCACAATAATACAATTTAACTTATTTGCAAAAAGCGGTTGGAATATGTTGCTTATCGTACATTTTGTAACTTGTGATAAAAGGTTAAAAAATATTTTAAGTATACATTTTTATTTTGTTTATAGTAAAAAGAGGTGTCGTATTAGTTACAAGGCCTCTTCCTAAATATTTTCTTTTTTTTTTTTACTTGAATTAAAAATATATTGTTTGAAACTAACATCATATTTGCTAATATATGACTCAGTAATACTTTAAAACAGAATGTATTGAAATATCCCTTTTTAAAGGCATTTAGTTAAAAAAAAACATTTTCTGAAAGTAATTAATCTATAAAGTAATTAATAAATTAAAATCAATTTATACAGAATAATACGTTATTATTAATAAAAGTATAGCTTTTGAATTTCATTTTAAAATTTAAAAAAAATCTATAAATTATTGACTATTATCTGTGTGTTTATTACATAAAGTCATTAAGTAAAGATACGTCCATCTGTTTTCATAAAAATTGTGAATAATTTCCTGCAGAAGCTTGTTAAAAATGAATTCCTCAATGCTGAAAATCAATTTCCTCAGACCCTATTATTGCAGTCAGTTTCTTAAATTATTTCCTTGGCGATGATATCCAAAAGGCATTTCAAATGTAAGAGCCAGATTTAAATATAAGATTACCATCTCATAATGAAGGGGATGGCTTGGATTTAAATCAAAACCCAGTGTCGGGGTGTAAAAATTGCTCGACTTTGATAATGCCCGGGCAATTATTTTTCTGGTGTTGAACATACATACCCTTCCCCAAGGGCTGTCGGCGAGGCGAATTAAGAAGAGGATCTTCTTCAAAAGGAAAAGAGGGCCAAGAGGATGGATTTTGGATGCGCAAACATTTTAATTATACAAACAGCGGTCTTTGGGGGGTGGGAGGGGAGGAAGCTTCTAATCCTCTGCTCATCTTTTGGGATGTAAATTTTCTGATTTTGCTCGTTAGCCATGCCCGACGGGCAGCGGCGGAAAATTTAGAGAATTTAAACCTCCTTAATTGCAGCTTCTTCATCGTGCAGACGAACCGTATGCTAATTACAGAAGCAGCGGCATGCGACTGACGTCCATGCTGATATCCGTCCGACGTGAAATAAACGTCTTATTGACGGAAAAAGTATTAATTAGTTTGTTGGTTACCGCCTATATTCATTGTTTTAGCATTGAAATGCCCTTTCTGCAGTGGCATTTCCTCGGAGGGCGCGAACTATTCCGATTCAAGGGAATAATTAATTAGGTTGGGTTTTGGGTTTAATTCAATAGCATTCAGTTCTTCAGCCAAGCGATAAAATCTTCCGGTGAAGGAATTAAAAACAATTCTTTGCTTTCTTTATCTCGAGAGAAATTGTTAAGTACTCCACTTAGTTATTGCATGATGTAAGCCATTGTACCACAAAATGATGACATGGAGGACTAAGACTAGGACTTTTCTCCATTTTAAAAGAGCTTGTATTTCTTTTTCTTAGTTCTTTTAGATGCAGAAATATAATGACTACAGGTCCATGCTGGGTATATTGCTGGTAAAATATTTTTCTTGTAAACTTTTTAATTTTATCTCATAACTGAGTGACATAAAATCTTAATTATGATTTTATTTCCTCAGTTTTGAATTTTTCGGTACATAAAGTTAAATAATAGATTAAAAAATTATTAATAATTGAATAAGAAAACCATTTGTATAAACATAAAATTACTGCTTGTTAAAAAAAGTAAAACATAAATTCATAAAAACAAAAATTAAAAAAAACTTTGATTGTCTAACTTATAAGTCATTCATAATTTTTATGTATTTATTTTCCTATCCAGTTTAAGATACTTGATTAATGGAATGAATTATTTAGGATTTTTGCTATCAAATATTAAGACATAATCATCCATATTATTTTCTTGTTGGTTATAATATTACGAAACATTCTTCATATTTTTTTCAGCTCATCATATATTAATTCTTATATTATGCAGATATTTTACGTGCCTGTTTAAACTAATTTTAAAGGAATTTATAATTATTTGTAGAAAAATGCAAAAAACAATGATCTCACTTCAAAAACTTAATTCATATGAGAACATTTTAGTCGCAGCAGCTTTTGAATAATAATGACATTATATTTGAGATCAATAGAAACCTTTTTTTTTTACTCTATCCTTCACGGGTTACTGGGAAAGTTTTATGAGAAAAGAATCAGAACACACTGATATTTATTACAATAAAACTGCCGTGTTCCTTCGTTTGTTATAAACGTATACAGTTTAATAATTACATTAGCACCAAAAAGGATTTAAATTTTTTATGCGTATTCGAATAATTTAACAGGGCAACACTAATTTTACTCAGATTAAATAATCGAACTATTTATAGTTAAATAATCTAACAATAATTTGTATGAAATTCATCTTCGATTGAGAAATTGAAAGATTTGATTTGGATACTATTGTGAGCATTAAATTCAAACTTGCATAAGCTTACGTTTTTTAAGTTTTGCTTTACCAAAATCCTTATTCAAAAATTCAAAATAAAGCGGCAAATTGTGCAAATCATTACATAAATTATATTTTTCTTAAGATTTCGCACTTTAGTTCCATTTCAATAACTAAACAAAATACTATGTTAAAAGAAGAAAGAAGGACTTTCATCGATTTATTTCAAAATAGATTCTTAATCATTTTTATAGATATAATTAGGTTAGTTTTTTCTGTTTAACTTCCATTAAAAAGTCTTACGTTGTTAATTCAATTCTTTGTTTTCTTTAAGCTGAACTTTTTGGAACAAACTATTTGTTTTCTCAATGGCTTGCATAAACGGTCGTTTCATTTAGTTCCAATAAAAATTAAGCCACCGGGGAAGTGTGCTGGTGATGGTGGAGGGGAGGGGGTGGGTAAGCGGAAGATCGTTCCTCTCTTTTTGAATATTTAAAGAATCCCCAAATCGACGACTTCATCGTTGTTGCAGTCTTAATTGAGCACCAGGGCCATCCTCCCTCTTCTTAACCACAATGCTTCATCATTTTTCGTCACTTTTCTTCCCCGCTCCTCACCCCCGTCTTCCCCGTCACGTGTGACCACACCCTGACTCCTTGGCCTGACGGACCCTTGGGAGTCATTACTCCCATGTGGAGGGGGCGTTAAAATTATCAAAGTGTGATAGATCCTTCGATTATTGTTATTTTCGGCGCATTCATACTCCGCTGTTGAGGTTTGTAAATGAGTCCCAGATTACTCCCTCTTCAGTTCCGCTAGATTAAAGAAGAATGGATACCAATTGAAAGACTGAGGAATCTGTAATCTCTGCATTAAAGTAATTAATAACGTTTGTAAAATATCTGTTCCCAAATAGTTCCTTAATATCTGTTCTTGATTTAGTAAAAGGCTGGATAACAATTGAAAGAAGACTGAGGAATCTGTAAT
>JAPDSC010047980.1:0-38775 GCA_026290005.1 Latrodectus geometricus
GGCAATTTCTTCCATAGTTTTTTTTACTCTCTTAATTTTTTTTAAGTTGTGTAAATTTTTTTTAAAAGTTTGCAGGTTTTTACATCTAATTTTATTTTTTGCATTGGAAAGTACAATTCTTATTACAAGTATTAAAAGTGGAAATGCCATTCCATAATTTAAAATATGTAACTGACATTCGACTTTCTTAAAATCTAACGCATTTGTTTTCATCAAATTGTCAAGAATCCAACCATTAAATAAACTCTTAAAATACTGGTGTATAATACTTAAAGAAGTATATATATTTGAAAAAATTTTTGATGAATGAGAATTTTGAAAAATAATTTTTGTACTGTAAAATATGTTAGACTAAAGATATTTTATTCTACACAAAATGAATGAAATATTTGAAAATAAATTAATTGTACTTAAAACTATTTATGAAATATATATAATACTTTTTTATGTTGGACTAATGTTTTATATTTTCTTTATGCTGGAGTTCACGTTAAATGCTCTGGTGAAGAAAAAAGCTTCTGATTAACTACAAACTTTTACTTTGAACATTTTTATCTACATGTGTAGTGTTTCATATCCAAAATTTTTTTTAATTTTATTTCAGATCTTAATTATTTCCAGTTTCCATTTGTAAATACATATGAATATTTTAAATTTTTTCTACTATTATGATATTAAGTTTTAATATTAAATTATTTTTATATTAAATATATTTTCCAGAAAATGTGTGCATGGGGATTTTAGTTCATTATTTATTAATAATTTGGGAGAAAGAAAAATTTTTTGTGGAGAAAAAAGTTTTTTACATAATTTTATGGAAAACTAAGTTTTTTGTGTTAAAAACATTCCAAAAAATTAAAATTTCCATTTGAAAATTAAAGATGTAAATATTTGCTTCTAATTTTATAATTTTCTTTTAAGAGCATCAACACATAAGGTACAACCCTTTAAATGATCGATGGGTATTAGTATCTCCTCATCGTGCTAAAAGACCATGGCAAGGTCAAGTCGAAAAAATTGCAGAAAAAGAAATTCCTTCTTTTGATCCCAATAATCCATTATGTCCTAATGCAAAACGAGCAAATGGAGAGGTATTTTATTATTTTCACTTCAAATTCTTGTAATAGTTTGATTAAATTATGTTATAAATGATTTAACCATTCATTAAAATACTGTTTTAAGAAATAATTAAAATTATGAATAGAACAAATGAATTAATGTGGGAATTTTATAATTTAAAATTTGTACTTAATTTACCAACAAGTAATATCATTTAATTTTTTATTTAATTATTATTTTCTTGAAAAATCATCCAAAAGTAACTACATTTGAGAAAAAAAGTCTATTGAGGAACAATTATGTTCAATTTTGCAAAAATCGATTTTTATTTGGCATGAACAGTTTAAGACTAAAAAATTTTTGCAATACATAAAGTTTTTTTTTTTAAAAAAAAGAGTGCAAAATCTGGTTTTTCTTATAAAATGATAACAGTTTAAATATATCGGTCAATTTCAAGTATTTTCTGCTGCTCACCTTGGTGATTTGGTTCACAGGTGCCCACTGGGTAATGCCAAATGAGTAGCAGTTTCTGGCCTTATGGCAAAGGGTTAGTCACCCAGTGCCGGCCATTGGGGAAAAAAATTCAAGTATTATTAATCAGTATAGGCATTCATTTGTTTTAAATGGAGCCATTTATTAAAACATAAATGCTGTAATGTAAGAAGTGTCCAGATCAGGACTGTAAATGTTGGCTTACAACAGTGTATTATGTTATGTATCAATGATCTTGTAACTACATAGATCGTTGAATCTTCTTTCCTATTTGTGGTAGATGTTCAATACAAAACACAATCTGTTTATTTTAGGTGTCATCTGGACATCCCATCCCACTCTCTCTTTTTAAATGAAAGTTATTTGTAAATTTTAATTGAAAAGTATGATAATTTTACTTTTTAATTTTATGTTTGTTTGGCCGTTAAATGATTGATATGTAAATTGAATTTAATCTTATTAATTATATCAAGTAAAATTATTTATGAATCTCAAATATTGACATCATATAGGTAAATCCTTCCTATGAAAGTACATATGTATTTCCAAATGACTTCCCTGCTCTTCTAGAAAATGTTCCAGAACCAGGTATGTTGAATAAAATTTCATATTTATTTTGCTTAAGAGTGACTATCAACTATCAGTTACAATCTAAGTGCAATGATGACTATTTTTATACCTTACCTATCAATATGATATAATGAAAATATTTGAATCAGAACTTATGTTACTTAAACATTTGGATTTATTATATTATTACTACTTATAGTATCAATAAAATTTTGATGAAAAATATTAAGACAAAAATTTAATTAAAATTAGATGTCAGTATATTTTTTGGTTTTGCAATACTTTTCTTCATAGTAAAAAACACAAAAAAACAATGCTCAAATATTTTACTTTTATAATTATTTTCACTTTTGAAATTTTATATCAGTGGTTCTTAACCTTTTTAAGCCGCGACCCAAATTTGAGAAATATGTTCATGTCGTGACTCAAAAAAAAGTCAAAATTTTTTCATTGCTTTATTTTAGAGCGTATTTTTAAAAAATCTTCAATCCTACGATGATGATTTTTTTTTAACTTACAAATTTTTTATTTATTTTTTTAATAATAAAGATAAACAAAAGTACTTTCCAACCCAAGGAAAATTTAATTAATAATCAAGTGTTTTTAATAATTTTTATTGACCAAATTAAAATATATTTATAACTTTTTGAAAATAATTGACATTTTAACTTATTCCTAAAAAAAAAAAAGAAATATCAATACATATGTTAAGTCTTAAATTTTAAATGCAAGTCATACAGTTTTAATGAGAACCTTGTGCTTGAATACATTTTGAAAGATCTTCAAATCTCGGTTGAATGCTTGTCAAGGAGCACCTTATATTTATTTCAGGATTTAACTTGTTCCGGTAATTGCTTTTGATTACACACAGAGCCGAAAAACCAGCCTCACACATATATGTTGTTGAAAAGGGCAATAATACTTTTAGGGCTTCTTTAACAATTATTAGCTTTTCGATTTTTAATTTTAACCAGAAAGCACATAAAGATTGAGTGTTTTTGTAGAAATTGTATCGAAGTGCTTAGTCACTTTGTAATTCTATTAATTGTTCTTGAAATTGATTAATATTAACAAATTCCTCATGCAAATTACTTACATCAAAATTAAATGGCATTCGAACCCAATTATATTTGAAAACATCGTCTGCAGGGAAATATCGATCAAAGTCTGCTATTAGTTTTTCTAAATGATTAATAATAATTTTCTGTATTTTAAAATCTGTTACCTACAAGCTTACTGAGTCTGCGCGCACGCAAAACAATGGCGTGCGTATTACCAACACCTCCTAGAAGAGAAAGCCTCAGGATAGGAATTGGAAGTCACTTTCAGAAGGCCATTCGCGAAGAGCAGTAGGAGGTTTTGGTATTACTTATTACTTGGTGTATTACTAACTTTTTTGGTTCGACTCAGCGCGACCCAAGAAATATGCTTCGCGACCCAATTTTGGGTCCCAACCCATAGGTTAAGAATGGCTGTTTTATATTTTAAAGCCACTTGAAAAATGTGCATATTTTAAAGAAATTTAGAATACTCTTTCATAACTTTTAATGAGTTTTTATAATAATGTACATTGATATATTTACAATACATATTTATAGTATAAACGATTTGTTACTACAAGAGAAATTTATAATTGTACCTAATAATAAATTGTATCTTATTAGAAAAAAATGCAAATTATTTTACATTATTTAGGAATAATTAATGCAAACAAGAAAAAAAGCTTTGTAAATTATTTTCTATTATTTAGAAATAATTATTGCAATGTGATTAATTTTATAAGAAATTAATGATTATAAATGAAAAAAATTTGAAGTAAATCTAGCCTTATGATAATAATAAAAAAACGTTTCATTTATTATTTCTGATGAAGGAAATGTACTGTTACAATGTCCCATCGTTTCAAGTGAATTGAATTCCTAGTATATTTTTAAAAATTAATTGAAAAGCTCCATATTCTTATTATTTATATATTGTCCCATTTTTTTTAATATTTTTTCTCAGAAAACTTGTACACTATACTAATATAATATTAAAAATTTTAAATTTAATTGAAACCTATTTCATATAATGTTCTGTATTTTCTAATATTTTATTATGTATGCCATAAAATAAATATAATTTTTTCAATTAATTATTTTTAATTAGTTGCTTTATTTAAATATTATCTTTCTAATGAATAATTTCAGAAGAATCAGGTCATCCTTTGTTTAAGTCTAGTGCTGCAAGAGGAGTATGTCGAGTTATGTGTTTTCATCCCAAATCAAATGTTACTTTACCACTGATGTCTATAGAAGAAATTCTAAAAATAATCAATTCATGGATTAAAGAGTTGAATGAGCTTGGGAAAAAGTACAAATGGGTTCAAGTGAGTTCCTTGTAAGAATATTAAAATCCTTTGTTTATTTTTTCTGAAAATATTACAATGATTACAATGCAAGTTAGTACATATTTAAACTCAATTCCTAATAACAATTTTCTTTTAATTTTTCAAAGTTTTATGAATGATGCTAATTATGTAAAAAAAAAAAAGTTAAAAATTATGTCTTGAAAATTAAGTATTTAAGATCATCAAAAATATTTGAAAAATGTCTGATTTCTTATTCTAACCATATGTATCATTACAAAGGAAAAAAATTTATGGAAAAAAGATTAATGTTTCTATTATTCAAAATTTGTTACTGAGAAGAATAAATATTCATAATAAATGCAATTGAGACAAATGTTTGTATTTGTATTCGCTGTATAGACTGCAGTCCAAGTTAAATATTTTAATATTTCTTTAAGCATAATAAGCAAATTCCATTTAAAAAACTGACAATACTCATTTAGTTATTATTATCTGTAGAACATTATTAAACTACTTATTGATTTAAAATGAGATTAACTTCCTATAAAAAAATTTCTAGAGGGAAATTTTCAAAATTGAAAAAGGAGAAAAAAGTAAAAATGTACAACTTCATTAAAAGAAAATTTTTCTTTAAGTTGATTACTGAAATAAATAGAATGATAGTAATTCCAGTATTCTTTCTATGAAGTCTCAATTAAGTGTTTGAATGTATTGATTAAATTTGTAAGTTGTTCATTTGGAAATTTTTATTTTTTAGATTTTTGAGAACAAAGGAGAAATTATGGGATGCTCAAATCCCCATCCTCATTGCCAAGTATGTTAAATGCTATAAATATTGTTAAAACAACTAGTGTTATGAATGTAAACAGTTATGTAATAAATTTTTGCCAAAAATTCTTTGCATATATGCTACAAGGTATTAAAAATTTATTATTACAGCAAACCCTTGTTTTTAAGAACCTGTAAAATAGTTTCTAAATCAAAGTTTGTGAAATAGAAAAGTAAGTATTTCTTAAAACTAATTTTTATTTATTGAACTTTGTTCTCTTTATAAATAAAATCTATTAGAAAAAAATTTTTAGTATGCAATATATAAAAAAACATGCATACTAAAATTTATATTTAAAAATAAATTTTTTTTTTTTATGAAAAATAATGCAAAATAATCATTTTTTCCCCTATTTTGAGGCTATACTTTCATTTTTTTTAGTGTGTTAGAACAATTTGCTATTGTTTTACTCATAAAAGTACCTTAATCTTATAAGCCATTTATCTGCTTGTTTTCCAGAATGTCACATCATTACATTATTTTCTTCATGTTTGATATCTGAAAATTCTTTTTCATATTTCTTTTAATTTCAATCATTTAATCATTTGACTTTTCTTACTCACAAAAAACATCTGAGTCCTCATTCATAAAGTCTTGAAATAAAATTTCAGGCAGTAGTGAATTTCTTTGTTAAAGTTTATAGATGAGTAATTCATCTTCATAAGTCATCATGAAAATGATTTTTTCTTTGACCAGTTAAAGTGATTTCTTCAATAAAATCTGCATGTGAAATTGACTGAGATATCATTTTTTGGAAATATCATATCCAGGTTAGACAAGTACATTGCCCCTAGAATGTTAGTCCCAAAAGAATGTCATTGTCAAGACATAATAAGTCTTTCCAAAAGTATCTTAAAACTCTTTTATCTTCACTTAACGTTTTTAATTATATTCTGATGCATTGGATGTAAGATGGAAGTTAGATTACAAGGGAGAAATTCTATAGAAGTTGCATATAAAAACTGGGATTTAAACACTTGCTGTGAGGTTAATTACTGTATATAATCCGCGGATTGTGTTAAAAAAAATTCCGAATTTCATTGTGCATATTATACGCCACTGCGGATAATCTGATAAAAAACATTCTCCTTCAGAAAAGCTTACAAGAAAGTTTTGAAAGAAATACTATTTATGTTTCATAAAATAAATAACAAGTGGTACCAAGACACACCTGAGTTATTCAAGCTATAATCAGCTTTGTCCAATTGCATTCAAAAATGAATTCAGTTCCTCGTAAAGATATTACTGCTGTAAATTCGCTACTGTCATTTTGCAATTTGCCTTGACGTGAGCTGTTGCTTTTTGAAAATATTAAAATTCGTATATCATCATATGAAAGCGAAAAATTTTTTAAGTTTCACAGCAGATTTTAAAAAGAATAAAAGCTATAGCAAAAGCAAATTAAAAACAAACAACAAATGTGTTGATGTGAAGTGAAAAACAAAGCTTGTGCAGTATAAAAGAAAAATGTATAAAATACATAGTTTGGAATTTATCCAATTTTTTTCATTTAAATATTAACAAAGCAAATATATATATATATATATTTAAAATTTGTTTAACATCGTTTTAATAGTTATTAGAATGTAAATATCGACAATTTTTATAAAAATGTTCTCGAAATTATAGCTCTTGATCGATCTCGTGCTTTCATCTCAAGTTTATCGCACTTTGTGATGAGGTGGATCTAGACTGATATTTTTCATAATAAATGCTTTTCTTTGTATACAATTTATTAAATTTTTAATCATACTGTGCATTTTTTTATTTTATGTGGCACCTTTATTACCAGCAGTACATATTTTAGACTATTCAATGAAATAATTGCCACAGATTATATGCTGCTGCAGATTATGCCACACTTTTTTTTCCTTTTTCTCGAAAAAAAAATGCAGATAATACGCCGCTGGAGATCATATACAGGAAAATATGGTATTCTCAAATTGAAAAATTTACAATTATCCAATAAAAATATCAATCCAAATATTTCATCTGTAAATAATACCATAAGTGAAATAAAAATAAAATACATGTGAACAAAAATGTTTGAAAATAAGTTCTCTTAAAGAAGATTTTCAAAATTTAATTTCTAAAAAAGAAAGATATGATTGCATTTATGGGACCAGCAACTAGTTTGTAAAGTCATGCATATTCATAAATGTTCATAAAAATAGATTTATACTGTAAAATATTCACATTCAATTTTCTATTAAAGAATCATAATATATAATTTTCATCAATAATTATTTATAATCAAATATGTATGTATGACAGATTTTTCTATAATTAAATTTTAGGTGTTTTTGAAATATATTTTTAAGATATTTTTTATTCATTTTCTAATAAAACTTCAATAATAAAAAATAAGAATAATTCATACATAAAAAATTTCAACTTATAAAAAATAAGAAAATTAATAAAATTTATTTCGCTCTGTATTGTAAATGTTATGCTTGTACATATATTAACTCTGTTAAACAATGGCAAAAATTTTATTAAATGGAAAATGAATTTGCAAATGAAAAATAACTTGAGATGAATTCATATTTTTAATATATAAACAAAGATGTATTTCAAAGCATTTTTTTTTTACAGTTTATCCATTAAGATTTTATAAAAGTATATCATTAAGAAATCACTTTGTTCATTTGCTTAAATTAGCTCTCCTTTTATTTTTTAAAATTGTTAAATTTTAAGAGAAACATTTATATTTTTCTTCTTTATTAAGAATTTTATGAAGTTGATTATTTAGTAATTTGATACAGTCATTCATTTTTTTGGATCATTTTTTATTTACTAATGTAAATAGCCCTTATGAATACAATCTATAATGATTCATTGCTTTTTAGATATTAATTTTATTGAAAAAAATACAATTGTCTCTATTTTTAATTAAATTACTCTGTTTTAACAAGTTCATAAAACATCACTTTGAAATAATAATGCTTATAAAAAAATATTCAATATTAATTGCAGCTTTATTTTGCTTTAATATTGAAAGTATTTTAACATAGCTATATGTATTGCAAAAATAAACTTTATTTTTTTATAAAAAAACTTTTAATAAAATTTAAATTTTTAAGTAAATATTCTAATTAATTATTCATTCTAATTAAGTTTTGAAAGTACTTAAATTGTAAAATAGTAAAAAATTTTATATTTAAAACATTTTAGACATACTCTCTTATAAGGAAACAAAAATAAATTTCTCAATGTTTTTTTTTTTAGATATAACTTATTACATATTTATAGCATACTTATTACATATTTATAGTATTGAAAATTCTTTCTTTACAGAAACCTGCTAGCATTTTATAAATTCATTTTTAAAACATGTTGTTTTGTTTTGACTTATATTTGCAAAATAAATAAAATTATTAGAGGCTATTAAAATAATTCAAAATCATTATACAGTATAATTTAAATTCTGTATATAAAATGTAAAAATCTATGTATGTTGTGATTAATAAAGGTGAGAAATGTATATATAGTGCAGTAAAAATTATAAAATATAAAGTTGTATTGCATAATAAATAAAAGTAGTTAATATGAGTAAAAGCAAAAAATTTGTTTGTCAATTTTATGTTGTTTTTATTTACATATTAATACTATTATCTTATTTATTAAAGCTATTTACTTTTAATTTGGGTTTTTGTTTCATTTTTTAAGTACAAGTTAGTATGTAGATTATTAATTATTTCCAAAAAAGAATTTAACATTATTATTTAATAATAAACTTTTTATAACTAATAAGTAGATAAACTTTTTAAAGATTCCATAAATATTAACTTTCGAATACTAAAAAGTCTAAGACTGTTGCATATTATCAGTATTTGCTTAATCATAGATCATTATGGATTAACATAATCTTTTTTTGTTAGGTTTTGTATAAGATTTTTTCATTAATTTTTTTCTATTGACTAAATGAATTGTGTTATTTTGGATTAGATTAGTTGAAATAAATAATTCAAATTCATTGTAATTAAAAAAGCATTTTTGATTGAACATTATAATATGTAAATATGCGTGTTTTAATAATTAATTCCAAATGTATAGATTTGGGCAAGCTCTTTTCTTCCAGATGAGCCAAGGGTTAAGGATAACCAGCAAAGACACTATTTTCTAAAATCTAAAGTTCCTCTACTTTTAGATTATTTGAATGAAGAAATCAAAAGAAAAGTGAGAAATACTTTAACTATGTTTATTTATTCTTAAAATAGAACTAATTTTAAAAAAATATGTAAAAATTTATATTTAAATAATTTAAATTATTTTAAAGTATAACTAGTTAATAAAAGTTGTAAATTTTGTATAATAAATGTTCAGTTTCAAGAGTTTTCTTATTCATTTTATTTTATTTTATGTGACTTTTTAAATGTTTGAATAAAAAGGCACTTTTATTTTATGCAAGGTAGGCAAATCGTTTTTTAAAGTTGTTGTTTATAATATTGTGATTAATATTCATGTTTTGTAAAGAAAAAGTAATGTAATACTGTACTGAGTTAAAATATATTGAATGTGCTAAACCTAATATTTTCACCATAATTTACATGCATAATTTTAAAATGCAATATGATTGGTTCTAAAATTTTTTATAAAATAATTATTACAATTTTTACAAATTTGATATATATACTGACTTTACAATTCTTTAACTGTTGGAATTGAGTTCAGATATTCCAAGTAATTGGTTAAATAAACATTTTCTTAATGTTTTAAGTAATTACAAGTTAGTAGAAATTAAAATTCCTTTTTGTGAAGTTTTAGCTTCAAATGTTGATATTTCATTTTAATATTGAATGAAAGGAAGTAATTTGAATTTTCAATGTAATTTAAACAAATTCTAAAATAAATTAATTGCATTTTTAGTTATAATAAGAAGTTACAGGATTAGAGTTTGCATAGGGAATTACTTTTAAGATATAAAAGTTGGTGAACTTAGTATTCAATATTAAATATTTTTAAATTTGTGCACCTTAATATAGTTTAAATTTTGTTTCTGAAATGAAGTTTTCTATGGATGTTAAAATTGCTTAAATTGAAAATTTCTAAATTTATTTTCAGATAAATAAAAATTGCTGAGATTTAAAATGTAGTTGATACCTCAATTTTAAATTGCTTAAACAATTTGAAGTCAAAACTTCAAATTTGAAAGTAAATTATGACTCTTATTTGAAAAAATGCACGTTTTATGAAATATTTTTTGAAAAGTTATGGTTCTTAAAAATATCATATTCTTCAATAATTATTGATTGCATGTAAAATTGTATTGATTTTTTTGATAAATTTCTTAGATTTCTAAGATTTAAAATTTATTATCTAATTACATTTTTCTATAAAATGTATTTTCTGTATTTTTAACAAGAATCAATTTTAGATTTTGAAATTCATGAAACAAGTATGCCAGAATATTTCATCAATAGAATGTTTTCAAAATATGTCAGAATATTTCATCGGTATTAATTTGATTATTTTTCACAAATTTTAAAAAATCTTTATCTTATCATAATTGTAAAAATAATAAATATAATAAAAACATGAAAATTAAAAATAATTGAAACTCATTTTTAATTTATTACGTTTATCTATTGAATCAAAATTAAATAGTATGTGTGTAAAAAAATAGGTAACAAATATGGAAACAGTTTAAGTAAAGGTCTTTTTGCTTTATACAATCAGTTGAAAGGGGATTTGAAATTTTAGTTTTATAAAATGTTTTTATAAACAAGAACTTTCATGATTGATTCCAAACATATTAATTTGTAAGCTTTCTTATCTCATTTATGACAGAGTTTCTAATTTTTTGATGTTATATATAAATAAAAATAATATATATATATATATATATATATATATATATATATATATATATGTTATCACCTAATAGAATATCTAACGGCTGAAAGATCGGAAAGTTCCCTTGAAATATTTAGTGCATAGTACATTTCTAGTGAACCTTTCATGGAGGACTCTTTTCATATGTTGTAAGAAAGAGGTCCTGAAAATTCTTGAAACTCTATCCCAAATTATGTGCATTCTGAAAATATAAACTGAGCACCCATCAATTATTGTTCAACAATGTCTAGATTGAACATGTGACCTTACTCCAATATACCTAGTCTGTAGTAAGCTATGTTTGATCGTTATTGTCCTACAACCATTTTTTACACACAAGGGTTAATTAAAATTGGATTTGCAGTTTAAAATGGATTTCAAACAACTAAAAACATAATTTGTTTTTATGCAAATAGCTCTATATTTATGGCTAAAATGAGTCAAGAATTGTTTAATAAATTGTTTTGAACTAAAAATAATTTAGTTTCTTTATTTGGTATATTGTTATATGCATTATTGACAAGCTTATTGTCTTTATTTTTATGAAAGTATTTGTTTTTGATTAATTTTCTCCTTTTTAAATATAAAAATTAGAGTTATTTTCTTTTCATGATGAATATTCATCAAAGTTGTGTAATTTTAAATTTTTTATTTTTAAAATTAATCATTATTTGTGAGTAAGCATGTAAGAGGATTTATTTTAATAATTTTAATCTTAATTTTAACTTTTTATCTCATGAAATTATTATTAAAATTTTTAAGTAATTATTTTGTATTTCCCATTTATTTATTATAATATCACATGGGCTTTTAATACTAATTAAATTTAAGGAAATATCAGTTTCTTTCCTCAAATGTTATGCTCTTTGTAAAATATTGAAGATTAGGTGGCATCACTTCCATATTTTACAAAGAGCATAACATTTGAAGACATAAAATGATATTTCCTTAAATTTTAATTTTTAATAAAATTAAAATTTAATATTGATCTATTTTTAATAAAAATACAGAAATTTTAATTCATTGAAAAAAATTTGAAATATTCCATCAAAGAAATAGCTTAAGAGAGCTAATTTCAGTCCTTTAAATTTAGAATATTTGTGTCTGTATATTAGTAAAATATTATTTCAAATGTTCGAAGAAATTACCAAAACTTTTCTAAATGATGAAGTATCAGCTTTAGAGTGAAGTTACAATAAAACTTATTTATGACACTGCCATAAAATAAATAGAATTTCAAAAAGAAAAAATCCTTTTGTTGAACTGTACAATATCAATAAAAATAATCTGAGTTATGATTGAAAGTACTTAAAATACCGTCACAAATTTAATATCTTAATAATTCCAGACTCAGTTATTACTATAATACTTGTTTTTAAAGATTGAAGCATTGCAACAAAAACATTATTTATTTTTGCCATTGTAGAGGTTATGATAATATTTTAGGTATATTTTCATACTTTTGTTATAAAATCTTTATTAAAAATAAAATTTTTATTATATGATTCTAGTTATTTTAAGTAAAATATCTATATATGGAATGAATTTCATTCAAAATTATTTGTTTTTATCCTTTTAAAATAAGTTTACACACTTTAAAATCCAAAGGTTAAAAACTTTATTATCTAAAGTTAGATAAATAAAAATATGATAATCTAATCAAAACCATATTGTAATATTACTAATTTATTATTACACACTTCCTGTTATTGTTATATGTACCATGAAGAGATGGTTGGAAATAGAGAAATGAGTAGGTTCATAATCTTACATATTTTTTTAAATGTTTCTTATAATACATAAAAGTGTATTCTAAAAAATTATAATAATTAAGAATGATAAAAGCCATATTACCTTTTTTTTAAATATGATGTAGTTGAAATATTTATGAAGAGGTAATAAATTTTCTAAATCAGGAATCCTTTCAAGTATATTTTATAAGTTTTAATCTTACAAACAGCTAATTACATACTTTACATTATAAATAAGTATTTAACATGAGCTGCTCTGGTTCAATGTTTCAAGAAGTGTTAGGTAGTTTTACGTTTTGAATAATTTTGCATTTGCTTATCTAATAAGTTAAAATATGTATTTTAATAACTTAACAGATGCATCTGAAAATTTAACAAATTCATTTTAATAATTCAACAAATGTTATTTTTATATGAACTTAAAATATTACTTTGTATGATAATTTTTTATGAAGTATACAAATTTGCTTTAATTTTTAATTTTTTTAAGACCAATATTTGAATTGGTCTTAAAATAATTTTTTCAAGACCAATTTTTTAATCTTCAAAATAAATGAAGTAAAATATTTTTTTTTGCACCATATTGCTTGAATTAATGCTAACAATTAACATTCTTTGATGATTTGTTGTTTTTAATTTTAGGATCGCATTGTACTTATTGATGACTATTGGGTAGCTTTGGTTCCATATTGGGCAGTTTGGCCCTATGAAACAATGTTGCTACCAAGAAGACATGTTCTTAGATTAACTGATTTGAATGAAGAAGAGAAAAAGTGTAAGTTGTGTGTGGCTCTTTGAAATTAAGAGTTTTTGAAAAATTAAACACACAAGTAAAAAATTTTCAATTTTAGTATTTTATGGTCCTTGTTTTTTTAAGAATGGTAAAATATTAGTCCCAAAAGATTTCCATGCAGTGCAAAATTATTTTATTTATTTATTTAAAAGGAAATCAAATTACAGTAAATAATTTTTATGAGAAAAGTAAACAAGTAAATTTGAAAACAAAATATATAGATGATAATTTTTTTTATATTTTTATGTGTTAAGAAATTTATTTTGACTAGAAAGTAAATTATTAATTATATATTTTTCCTTATCTAAGTTCTTTCTGTTTCTCTTTAATTTTGTTCTTTGCATTCTTCATTTGTTATTATTATAGCTCCATTTATTAAAATAAAATTTAAAAAAGCTTTTATGCTTATTTCTTTTAAACATTTCTTTTCTAATTTTTTTATATCAATACTTTGCATTTTATAAAAATACTTTTCTTTTATTTAGCTCTTTCAGCTATCATGAAGAAATTATTAACCAAATATGATAATTTATTTGAAACCTCCTTTCCATATTCAATGGGGTGGCATGGTAATTTTCTTATTAACATTTCTTTAGTTATAATAATCTGCTATTAAGTATGCCAATAGGTATGTTCAGAATTATCTCTGTATGCATTAATTCACAGATTTCTTAGAAACTGTAAACTATGATTTGAATAATTGTTCTGGAATGTGTGTGTGTGCTATGAAATATTATGACCTGAATACAAAGAAAAAATTTAAAATTAAAATAGTAATTAAATGTGACAATGAAAATTCAGAAATTAAGGAATAATTGTATTCAGTGATAAATATTTCTCCCCGTAGCATTTTCTTAAAAGTACCAAAATGCTCATATTCCCTGCTATTTCTGAAATAATTACAAATTTCTGGCTCTTTCCAAATGTATATACATTTAAATCACCAGTAAAACTGAACTTTGATTTATCAATAAAGTATCAATTAAATTATTAGTATTATTAATGTATTATTATTTTGTATCAATAAAAGTAATCCCTCTTTTTCTTATGAAATACATACCATTGGCTTTTAGGTTTATAAAGCCTTTTTTTTCTATTGAGTCTTCTGTATACCATTTGTGATTATTAGCAATTCCAGTGGTGGTTAAAAGTTCTAAATATAACTGATGTTCAATTAACTTTCTATTATGATGAGCAGTTATTTTCTGCCCACTTTCAAAAGCAGTGGTTATTCTTTTGTGATCTTTTCCACTCTTTCTTACTACAATTCAATCATTTTAAAATCATCTCTATAATGTAGACTCTCAGTGGTAAAATACTCAGACATAACTACTTCCATGATTACTACTTTACTTTTAAACGGCTGATAAATTGCCACTTCAAAGATGTTTACAAATGATTCTTCAAAAGCGTAACAAATCGATTTGAGTTTTTATACATCAAATCAAATACAGTTACTGAAAATTACTTAAATCATAACTTCGTGTAAAATACTTAATTCAAGCTCAAATGACATAAGTCTAAATTTTCACATCAGGAATTTTTGATTAGTTTTGATTGGCTAATGTTAATTAATTTTATTTTTATAAATTTCCTGCAACATGGATCAAATTGATTGTTTATTTAATTGAATATAATTTTTTTAATATTTAAAGATAAATATGGACATGAGTGTATGACACAACATGAAATTTTAACTCTAAAATTGCTTCAATTGAATTTGAATAATTACTGTATTTAATTTGATAAATATGTTAATATTATTTTATTAAAATGTGTTAGCTAAAAAGATATTTTTAGACATTTGTTTATTATTTTAAAAGTATATATTTTTTAATTATTACATTTTTTAAAAGGTTTTTAAATATTTAATGCATATAAAAATTGCAAAAAATAATTTGAAGAAATCCTGTTTAAATAGGTTTCTTTCAATTGTTGGAAATTTTAATTTCTAATATTTAATAATTATTTTCTATATCATTAATTAATAATTTTTATATGCTATATGAAGTTTAAATAATAAAGTTATTTATAATAGTGTTCTCTAATTTATGTGATATACTTAATGTGAAGTTGAATTAGGATCGACCATAATCTTATTTCATTTATGTAGGTTTATTTGTATAAAAAAGAAAGTATTACACTTACTAATAATAAAATTTGCAACAAAGACCTGATTTTAGTTAGAAATTATTTATAGTAAAGAAAAATAATTATATTTTTATAGAATAGAAATATATTTCTCAGAAAATGCAAAGAAATGTTTATTTGTCAAAATGATGAAAAGAACGAAATTAAATTAATTACATCAGAATATTTCAATATCATCTAGAGATCAAGACGATTAGATTTAATTTCTGTGGATATACTATTGCCTATTCAACTAAGCACTATTAAAAAAAAAAAAAAAAAAAACTGAGTTAATTTGAAAATGTATTATCCAATTTATGTTATTGAAATAGTGATGCAACTATTTCAATAGCAAGTATATAAATTAAAAATATATGTAATTATGCGAAAAATCGCTATTAATATGGAATCGAAATTTATTTTATTTAATATTTTATTGACACTCCTACATATAATTTAATATAATAATTTCAATAATTTGATATAATTGATTTTATTTGTAGGAGCTCCAACTGGAGAATGTGAAGAAAATTATTCTCATTGGCAACTTCATGCATCATATTATCCTCCATTGCTTCGTTCAGCAAATATAAAGAAATTTATGGTTGGATATGAAATGTTGGCACAAGCACAAAGAGATTTAACTGCTGAACAGGTACTTAAAATTTCAAAATATGAACACAGGATCATTAATATTATCTTTACTTGGCTCAAATGGGACTTTTAATTTATTTAAGATCTGCTAAACATAGAATAATTTTCTCTGCCTTGCTCTATCCTCTGTGTTTTAGAGTCTGATTCCACTGAATAGTTATGTAACAAATTATTGAAAGGATTTAATAATATGTAATATGATAAATTAAATAATAAAAGGCTATATAAACTAATCATTAGTTTCTTTAGTTTAAAAATAATTTTATTTATAAACGTAGTATAATGACAATATTGCCTCCATAATTCAAAGTTTACCTAATATGTGTTAAATCTAGTTATTTTTGTAAATATATTTTGCTTATGTGGTCTTGATATAGTTAAAAAAAGGTTGATTAATTCTACCGAGGTGTTAGCTGAATAGTTTGTATTCTTGCCTTCAGTTCAATGGTTGGTTTTTATCTTTAATTAATATCTATATATTTTATTAATATAACTATGTAAAGTAAAGTAAAAAAAAATTATCAATTCCAATTTAAATTAGTCGATATGCAGAAATCTTTCATTTAGACATCTTATAAAAACAGGAAAAAGTTGCTACATTTTAAAATAAATTTTAACTATTTGAAAATTAAAATATATTTAATTTATATATAAAAATATTTCTCAAATTTGAAGTATTTATCATAAATTTAATTTTTATTTTTTCTTTATCAGGCTGCTGAAAAATTGAGATTGTTATCTGAAGAGCACTACAAATTGTGCAATAAATGAATGAATATGCTTTTGTAAAATATAAAAATCCAATAATTTTATTAAGTATTCTTGCAATTGTTAAAAAATTGAAAGTTTTCTAGTCTTTTTTATATATAATGAATAATAAAATGAAATCCCTATTAATTACATCCTGTATTTAAATATGATATATAATAAAATTATATTTTCGAATTGTTTGTTCTTACATTGTTCATCACATAAATTAAATTTTAAACTTGTGATTTTCAAAGTGTGTTTTATGGATATCATATATTTGGTAAAATACCACAAAAGGAATTGAATTAACATTATAAATTCTAGAAGGGGAACTATTTTCAAATAAAATTTGACCTTTTATTAATTCTAAAATGAAACATTATGAGTTGAAAAATAATAAGTAACTTTTATATATTTATGAATGTGTACTTTAAAAAATAAAAGTTAAGAACTGATTTTAAAATGTAAAAGAATGTTATAAAATATGGGAATTTAAAATTCAATGTCATAAAGAATGATTTATTTTTTTTAAATAATCTTTTTATGTTGTTGGTTTAGATTAAAAAAGAGAAATGTTGATGTTTTTTAATATAAATCATATTATGAATTTATAAAGAGAATGAGTTATTAAAGATTGTAAGCATATTAAAATATACTTTACATGCAGTGAAAGTAAATCATCCTCACACTCTGTAGATTTTCATGATAAATCAATTTTAAAGTGGATTTATCATGGAAACAGATTTTTTTTATACAATTCAAAAATGCATTGTTAAATATACTATGTAACAAATGAATTTCTAAATTTATATAAAAAAACCATCATTCATCTAAAATAGTAAATCAATCAATAATCACCAATAATAAATATAAAATGGGAGTTTTCTAATTAAAAACAATTACCAAAAATATAAAAAAATTGAGTCATACTTGAATTATTAGAATAATTTATAGAACAATTTGAAGATGTTATACATTCTAAAGCAGTATTTTCTTACATAGTTATGAACGTCTTTGTGGTATGAGTCAAAAGAAATATAAATTTTTCCTAATGTAAAATGATGACTGATTTAAAATTTGCTTAGTTTAAAATTAATTTTTGTATTTAAAATGTGTTTGTTTTTGTCTATTTTTAAAAAGTTGAAATATATTACATAATATTTTTAAAGTGGAAGATAAATATAAAAAAATATTGCACTGTGGAGCTGTGGTAAAAATTAACAAAAAATTCTTAAAACATCTATTATTAAAAAATTAACTTTAAATCCCATACCCTAAATCCATAAAGTACTTTTGTTATACTTTTTTTAACAGTTTGCTATTAACCAAAAAACTTTTTAAGTGTAGTACTTTACATTTTTCCAAAAGCATTCATATTTTAGTAATATTACTGAAAAAAATATGTATGTGATGTATAATTAATTTTTAAGCTCCAAAAACCATTTTACCCTTTATAAATTATATATAATACAAATTTTCATAATTTCCTATACATAAAGTATATGTCTGTGACCTATTGGATTAATTACTTAAAGATATGTTTCTCTAGAACAAGTGCCTTTTTAGATTTTATGATAGTTATTTTAATTAAAAATTTATTATTTAAAAGAAAATTAAATGATATTCGATGTCACTAAATTAAGTCCCTATTTTTATATTGTATAAATTTTGTTTTAAATATTTTATTTATATATTAAAATCATAAGATTTCTTTTAATGATATAAAATTTATATTTCAATTTGTAAGTCTACAAGTAATTCCCATTTTTAATATATTATAATTTAAAAATTCATAACCTTCAAAAGGGAAGAAGGCCAATGTATTGTGTGATTCAGAGTAATAGACAAGTGGAAGACCTGTGCTTTCCGATTTCAAAGATACACAAATAGAGAAATAGTTTAAAATAACCAAATTAACCCATTAAGAGGACTTCAAATTGAGCTTTTGCTGCAAACTTCTAAATATTTTAAAAAGACTTGGCAAATTTTTAAATACCTTTATATTTTTTAAGTAAATAAACTCATGCAAGATTTCTATAAGTCCTTGGGAAATGATTTAAATAAACTGACTGAAATGTCTTCTATAACACATCTTAAAAAAATAAGAGAAAAATTATTTTGCTTCTCTGACAATTTTCAGAAGAGGATTGATTTCATAGCATTTGGAATAGCAGGAAATATTTAAAAAATAAATATAAGAAAAGATTTAATATATAAAAAGATATTGATGATGCATGTATGTGCAATATTTTCATAATGAAAATATACAGAAGTTTGTACACGTAATATTTTATTCTATTTACAAAATGTGATATTACAAAAGTATGAAAAACATATAAATATTTATACAAAATAACTTAATTAAAAACATTTTATCAAAGTATTAAAAACACAGTTATAAAATGATTACAAAAATGAGGTATCATTGAAAGAGAAAAACTCTACGATTTTTGTAATCTGTTTCTCATGCTATAACTGTTACACATTGCTATTAAACTAATTCCAGGCACATTCAAACTCATAAAATAGCTGTCTTTAGCAAATTCATTTAACATTTATTTTACTGATAATGTAAAATATACAAAATGCATTTAAAGAAATGGCAGTATTGTGTTAATCTTTTTTCATTCAGTTCATTGCATGCTTTGAACTAGACATTTTTCTTTACTGATACTCTAACAGTACATCACATTTTCTAACCTTAAGAAATTCATTCATTGTATAATTTACACTATATACATGACTCATTTTTAGAGCAGCATGCTAAATATTAATTTTGTAAAAAATTTAGGAATTAATCATATATATATTCTGGGTGTTTAGAAAATATCTGTTTAACACATTTTGACATTTAATAATTTATAAGAAACTAACTTATGGCATTTATTCATAGAATATTTTATAAATTTCTTATACCATAAAAGTATCTATAGATAACAGCTATATATATATTGCGGGTTATTAATTGTAGACAGTATTCTTTTCCAATTTGGGTATTTTTTGTAATCTTCAGCGTAGAAAGATGGATTGGGTCATATTTATTAGGCACCCACATAATTTTATATAACATCACAAAACTTTTTCTTCCAAGGATTTACAAAGAATATTTTATATGGAAAAAAAATGTCAAGTTTGACTTCTGTCTTTATATTCTTTATATGATGTGAAAGGCATACACATAAAAGTACATTGACAAAAGTCATACAGCATTTTTAATTATTTTTAACAATTATTATTATTAATTTAAATCTTCTATCTGAAGTAACATTCAAAATGTGTTAGGTATTTTATGAACACCCAGTATATTTATAAAAAACATTTTGTTAAGTTTATTAAGCCAAAAAAGTTGTTAGTAATAATTCTTTTAATAAATGCATTCAAACTGAAGTTTTGATTTTAACTCAAGAACAAGATTTGGGGATAAATATTTGGCACTAAATGTAATCAAAGTTACAATTCTGTACTCATTTCATGGTTGCTTTGTGATTGTTTTTCATCAGACTTTGCAGCTTCACCATTTTGTCTTGGAGAACACTGAATCCAAGATTGGGAAGTCTGTGTTGTAGTCTGAAATGTAAAATTTATTGTTATTATTTGTATGTCAAATGAATAAATATGTGGAAACAATTAAGTTAATTAATGAACTACAAGTATATATTTGAAAGAAGTATATTGCTGAAAGAATAACATGAAAAGCAATGTAATAAAATAATTCTAATAAATGAACTTATTTTTAATTAGAATCACTTTATTATTTGCTTAATTAGTATTTTTAAAAACAATAAAATGACAAAATATATTTGTATGATTTGTTTCAAAATAATTATGTAGTTTTTCATTGAAAATTTAATTCATCAGTAAATAAACGAAGAAATTTTTGATGCAATACAAAAATTTTAGTGTAATGCTATTTAAAATTATTTACATGAATTTTCTGTAAATATTTTTTCTAATTACTCGTATTTAGCCAGAATGTTATTTTTATCTTAAACACAGATGCTAGAAAATTTAAATAAGTTTTTATATATATTCAAAACATATGTGTGCGTACACACACATATAAATATACAAAAAAGGCTAATCAGCTTGAATTGTAATAAGGTGTGCTTAGAAATAAAATTTGAATTTATAACAAGTTTTTTATTCGATTCATTTGAAAAGTTAAGGACAAGATGGTGTAATTGTTATTTAATGTGCTATAGTTAATTATAGAAGAAGAGATTAATAAGATTGCACTTAAAAACTGAAATTTTATTAATATAAATTAAAATAATTATAAAAAAAGAAAAAATCTTAAGATTATTAAGAATGAAGTTTTAATTTTCAAATGTAATCAAAACATTAAATGAATATTTTACAAGGACTGGAGTATTCAACCACATGTTTCACTTCTGGATTAGTATTTTGGATTATTTTATAAAATAAGTCTGATAAAAAATTTACTAATAGGTACTGTTGCATTTTATTCTTTTTTTATGTATTTTTTTATAATTATGAAATGCTGTGACACATTATACAATTTTATATTATTAAAAATCAATTTTTTTAAATACTTATTTCTAATCCATTCATAAACGTAATTAGTAATAAAAAAATATAAAGTTTATTAATTTATATTTTTTTGAAAGATTCTTGGAGGCAGCTTTGTAAGTTGTATTGAATTCTGCATTTTAAAAGACATAGAGTTAGGCTTTATTACAATTTGTTTACAAACCGCTATATATATGTATACATATATTTCTAAATTAACAATATTTATGCTTCAAATAAAAAAAAAATTGTGGTTGTAAATTCATTATTGGTGTTATACATTTAATTTTAAATTTATGTGATTACAAAACTTATAGTTTTTGCATCACAAATTATGAAAATTTAGTTTAAGAATAGGCATTCCCATCACAGAAAGCTTATTTTTGTTTTTTGTGATGTGTGATATTGATTTATTTAATTATAAAACTTGTTTTTATTACTGTTCTTCTATTGATTAATTGAAGAACTTTTATAAAAATTCTTATTTTTAAAACAACAGATTGTTTAAAATATATAATGAAATATTTATATAATATTTGTTTATGTGATATTGAAGAAAATATATTTTCAATGTATTAAACTTGTAAACTTACCTTTGGATATTGTTTTGCTATATTATCATTTTGAAATGTTACTCTGTGAGTCATTGTAGGCATAGTGACCAGAGATTTTTGTGATGCTGGGAGAAAATGACCATTGGTAAGTCTGCAAATAAATCATGGACACAATTATTTAATTTGTAAATGTACATAAAATGCTAGTTTTATCTTTTCGAATTACTTAATGTTTTGATAGTTGCTTTTAAGATGTGAAAGATATATTATGTAAAGCCTTTTTAAAGCATTAAATACATGACTATAAATAAAAATAGCTCACCTAACACCTTTTGTTAAATGATCTGATGTTCCAATGTTAGCGTTACCATGGTTATTGTTTATTCCTCCATTCATATTTGAATCAAGTAAAAGCTGCTGGAAATCAAAAAGAATGTTAAGTAATCTATTGAATAAAGGTGATTTATTTTCTAGTATTTTTTGTTTGTATTGTTAAATTGTTATTTTGTAAAATATTTGGCAACTGTAACATAACAGCAGTTATTAATGTCCAGTTACAATGCATTTTTCAGGAATTTAGATTATTACAATTTACCACATTTATGTAAAAAATTTGGAACTTCATTTCCTACATTATATAAATTATTTCCATAGTATACATCTAATACATACTTTCAAAAACAGTATAGATTTAAAACTATGTTTATATAAATTTTTTCTTTGTTTTATAAAAAATTGATTGTTAAATTTTAAACTGAAATTTATGTTTATTACAATAACTATGAAATAGTCAAATATGAGCTTGATGATTAAGATTAAAAGGACATGAAAAAATCAATAATTTGTTACTTATTGTTTTCTAATTATGAACATCAGATGTGTACTTTAAATAACAAATTTATATTTTTTGTGAAAATAATTCAACTGACAATTTCACTGCTGAATTAATAAAAAGTTTTTGATTATTCGTTTATTTACTTAATTTATTTTTTGCTTTTATTATTAGAAACTAATATATTAATGTAATGAAAGTATATATTAACTTAATAAACGTTAACAAAGTAATATATTAACGTAACGAAAGTAATAAAGTAATATAATAATTAAAAATAACAACTATTAAAGTTCCTTCCAGCTCATAGTTTACTGTTAATATAGAAAACTGTAATTCCCTACCATAAAAATGATCTTATAAAACAATTTGTTCGCAGTTCATTCGTATAAGAGTTCTCTGGAATCGATTTATTAAAAATATAGTAGAATAAAAGAGTTATTTCTTCTTCAAAGAATGAATTTTATTGCTATATGGATATTTATTTAAATGAAAAATTTCTAAAGATAATAAAATTATATAAAAATATTAAAAGTAAAAAAACAAAATTTTTTAATCTGCTTATGAATTTTGGGACAAAGAAGAGACTATGTCATTATAAAAAGTCAGTATACATCTGATATTTATGTAACGTTTTATTTTATGACATTTGTAATTTCAATAGTTTTCAACTTTAAATTATGTAATATAATTATATTTTAAGAATGTCAATTTTTTTATGTTATAGAGAAGATGTTATAGCACATGTGTCTTTCACAAAATGTGGATGAAAATCATATAACATTTTAAAAACGAGCCTACTATTATGAAATAATATGGTTACATGAAAAAAAAAAAAGAATTTATAATTATGCTATAACTTACTTGAGATCGGTTTAGAGGAGACAATGTCTTATTTATTCCCCATTCTTGTCCTTGTCTGAATAAGTGTTTTGAAGAATCATTTCTATATCTAAAAATCAAAAACTTGTTATTAAAAATATTTTAATATAAGAAAGATTTGTGTGTTGAGATTTTGATTGTAAATCTCCTTTAACTTAGGAATGTTTTTTGCTTAATAATTAAAAGAAAACAAGTAAATACATCATACATACCTTTCTTTATAATTTCCCGTTTCTTCATTTAAGTTATTAGAAGATATTTTGGAGCTGTGTATGAGTTCAGGTGGACTTTCATTTTTTTCTTCAATATCTACTAATCTTTGACTTTGGGGCAGGAAGCTTGTTTGCTCTGATGTGTATGGTGGAGGAGGTCCAGGATCATCCAAAGTTTGTGATTTATGCAAATTGTTATTTGATAAACTGAAAAAATAAAAATTTACCATTGATTATAATATTTTCATCATTTAGTATTAAAATATATACATTTACTCCTGTATTAAACATGTTGTAATATTGAATATATGTGTAATATGGTACAGGGTGTTCTTAATACAGATTGGAATAAATTTTAGTCCATTCTAAGAAAAGTATATTACTCATGATGTTAGGATTTCATAATAAGCAAATTTAACATGTAAAATCGGTCAATGTGCGAGGCAAACAGGAACTTTAAATAAATTATTAAAGAATATAAATTGTATAAAAATTATACAAACATTAAAAGAAAGAAACCCATTTATTTAAAAGAAAATTATGCATTAAAAAATTATGATTCAAATATACATTTATAAAACCTATTGTGTTTGTTTAATTCAAACTGCTGAAACATTTTTCGAGAAAATTTGTGATAAAATTATTTACAAATTAGAATTAAACATGGAAAATGTTTTCATTTTTTTCAATAAAATCATTATTTCTCTGAGACTTTTAGAATTTTGTTCATATTATCTGATGGGTAGTACATTAAAAGATGTTTCACATTGAATTTCTCATCTTTTAGATGTCGATGGAGATTTTGTTCACACTAATGAGAACTTACTAAACAAGGAGCTTTTAATAATATAGCCATGGAAATTTTATAACTGCTTAATCTAAAGCATGTAATTATACTATAACATTTACGGAGTAATTTGTTGCCCAGTCATCATATCATTCTCTTTGAATGAAAATTTATATTAAGTTGCAACCGCACCAATTTGAGTTACAATTTGTATGTAGGAAAATCATCATGTACAAGCATGATGGATTTAAAACAAAGTTTTATATTTTTCTTTGCTACAGATTTATTTGCTGATACAATAACACTTGATTTTACTGTAATTTTTTTCAGAACATTTCTTTAAAAATTCATTACATAGTTCTAATTTTAGAATTTGAAATAACATTTTAAGTGCTTAGTTACATTTTACTTAAGTCACTAAAAATAAATTTAGAAAAGTTTTTTTTTTCTTAAATTGATTTTGGAAATTAAATTCTTAATATATAATTGGTCGTCTTAAATTTATTTAACAGGATTAACAATACACTAAACACGTTAAAATACTAATTATACATTTTACTCTCCAACTATTTTTGAAAACGTGTTTTATTCATTTGTTGTGTATATTCATTGCATCATTTGATAATTAAATCCTTTGATTACTTTATGGTAAGTAAACCATAATTAATGCAATGGAAGTATTTTTAGTAAACATAACTCTTATCAATAATTTTGTCCATATTAACTACATTATGTCCACATTGTATATATAGTTACACTTTATGAAGGAAAAAATACCTCATTATTTCTTTCTTCACAAAGTTTATACTATGCACAGAATATTTGATCATATTTACTTTAATCCATTGTAGTAAAAAAATTAGAACTTCTATTTCTTTTCAAAAGGAATTTGTATTTTAAATCATTGCACTGTTAAAAAATGTGTTAATAACATATCAATATGCTGCCCTTACAAAAAGAATTAAGATCTTTTTTTTTTTTTTTTTTTTTTTTTTAAATAATAATTAGCATTTTTGGTTATATCTTAAGCGTTTAATTACTTAAAATAAATTTAAGAACATGAAAATTTAATCATAAATTTGATATTTACATATATTAATATATATCATTTTTCATCTGTGAGTTTAAAACAATACAATTTGCTCAGGGTACTTTATCAAAAAGTTAAAAGTGTTATTTAATGTTTACTAAAACTGTAAAAATTGCTATTTGCATTTATAAAAACTTATATATAAATTAATCAAGCTATTGTCACATATATTTTAATTGCAATGCATGAAAATGAGTGTTACATAGAATGCTGAAAATCACATCAAATTATGAAAGGATTCCTATTTCATACATTTCAAAGGCATTCTATATAATGATAACAGATAAAAATATTAATAAAACAGTATACATAATAAGACATAAATAATTCATAACAAGACAGATAAAAATCAATGGACTGACCTAGATGATTGGCTTTTTGATAACTGTCCTTGGCTTGATGAATATCTTAGTTTGAAAAGACGACTATCAGATCTAAAAGGTTTATAAATAATTAACAAAATAATAAACTTTCTTAATTTGAATTTATATCAGCACTCACATAGTATATTCAGTAAGTTTTATTCTTAAAGCAACTTACGGAACTTTCGTGTATTTGATATCTCTTTTCTCTTCTTCTGTTAAACTGCTTGGATCGATTAAATTATAACTAAATGAGAAAGGAAAAAATTTAAGATTAAAATAGTTCAAGAATCCAATTATTATACACAAAAATTATTAAAATAATTAAACAATTTTTCGAATATAAATCAAATATCTTATTTGCACTAATAATGTGTAAACTTTATTTAGTAAATTTTTATTATACTTACTCAATGTACTGTTTGACTTCTTGAGGCAGAGCTGCTTTATTCTCAGGTGATCTGGATCTATGTCTGTAAAATATTTATGATTACATTTCATAGTGAATATTAAGTTATATGGATTACTTTAATGATTTCCTTCTTTTATCATTTTATCTGAAAGTAAATCTATATTTTCCCAAATGACTATAAAATATTTGCCTCTAAAAATCTATAATAATTCTTGGATAGTTTACTATCCAATTTTCAATATTGTAAATAAAATTGCTTTTTCAATATGTAACTAAATATTAATTCAAATAAAAAAATTTTATTGTTAAAAAGTTGTTAAAATCAATAACTATATATTAGAGTTTATTAAACTTGCTTTTATTGTTTGATTTCGAACTTAAGGCTGATGTAAATGCACTAATATATTTCATTGTAAAATTATTTATCAAAATCAAAAGCTTATTTAAAAGAAAATTTAAAGATTTGTTTTACTAAATTTTAAGCACTCCGAAAGCAGTAAACTTCAAACTTTTGTTGTATTCATAATTGGACAGATAAAAATCTAATAAATTGTTTCATTGTTAAAATGATATTTATTTCTCTGGAAAATACTTCCTATATTTTAAATATTTTATATATCAATGCATTCTTAAACTAAGAAATTTTTCAATTAATTATAATACTCAATCAGTGATTTTTTTTTGATGAAACACAAGACAAATAAATAAGACAGATTAATATTCCAATAGACTTTTTGTTACAGTATGCAACATATAACTCTATTTTATTTATTAATTATAAATCATATCATTGAGACATAACTGTATTTCAGAATTATTATGATCATTTATTGTATATAATCTATAATGTACTTTTCTGAAAGGAATTTTTAAGTGTCAAGCAAAATGAACTTAAACTTTGTTATTATCTGAAAGTTTTTAATGTTGTAAATTAAAAATTATAAGTTTTATATAAAGTGCAAAATTTCTTGAAATTCTTTAAAAAATTTCAGAAATATTTGATTTTTAGAATTTTGTTATATGTTAATATATAAAAATAAAGGAAATAAATTTATTGAATATTTAAGTTATTTTATACTATTTTTTCATGATTTATCATTACACATTCTAATTTAGCAAAAACGAAATTTAAAAAATAAAGTTCAATTTATGAATTTGAATCACACTTGAAATGCATAACTTATTATCAAACTTATCTTTAATGTTATTCACATTAAGGAAGAAAAAAGTTTTACAAATCATATTCTATTATTCAAATTGATGTGACCATTTTAAGCTGTTGGAATGTATTTTGAATCTGTAGTATATCATTTAATTTATATTCTAAACACATTAACATTTATCTTATTGAATAATTTAAAGGTGATGAAAAAGCATAAATTAGAATAACAATTTCAGATGTAATTAATTTTATTCTTGTTAAATACAGTTATGCTTAAAATTTGAAAACAAGTAAAAAATATAAATAAAAATGGTGTGATCAAAAGTTTAAAAAACGTTAATAGGTTTATTAAAAATCAACAACTATAACCGTATTAGTTTTATACAGTAGAAATTTGCATGAATATCTGACATACTTATTTAATTTTTTCGTGAACCAATTGTTATTCTCTTGAAGTGTATATTTGCCTTTCATATTATTTCCTGACAGCTTCTCTAATTTAAAACCAAATTTTTAACTCAGGAACCACATTTTGAAAACTTCTGAATATATTTTCCTACTAAATTCTGAACCATTTTATATTTATGTGTAACAAAATAACATTTTTATTGCAGCAAGATTTGTTGTGTCAACTGACTCCAGTTATTGTTAATTATTAAATTTTTATACATTTACCTTCTGTGCCTTCTTCTGTGGTGGTAGTTAGATTCTGATTCTGTCTCTAATCCAGAATTCATGTACCTATTTTTTATAAAAGATGCTATTATTTTCTAAAAGGGAAAGGTCTTTCATCAAACAATTAGATCTATTGTTAAATTGATTTTAGTAAGAGAAGATAAGAAAGATGATATTTGGAAAATTTAGAAATGAAGAGTTTATATAAATTAATTTAAGGGCTTTTTGATATATATCACTTATATTGACATGTATATATGAGTACAATGTATTAATTATAGTAATATTTATATGTAAGTAATACATAATATATAATATATATTAATTCTGTAATTCTATAATAATTATGATCACACTTGGAACATTCCACTCCAAAGAATAATCCATGATGAGCAAATAGTAATGATATAGACTTTACCCAACTCATGCTTATATTAAATGCCCTGCTTGATTATACGGCACAAAATATTTATTATTTGAGATAATCCTTAAAGATTTTAATATCAAAGTATAGGGATTCTTAATGATTTCAGTCAGACATTGTACAAGAAAATTCTTTTTTGTAAATTAAATCACATAGTAGTACTTCATAAATTTTTTTTATGTTGTTCTTAAAGTTTAATAATTTGAAATTATTTAATAAGCGCAGAATTACTGTGTGTGTGTGGTTTTTTATTAATTATTTGAAAATTTACAAAAATTTAAAACTTTCACATACACAAAAGTCTTATAATTTTCACAAGAAAAAATATACATTACTGTCCATTAAAATTGTTACACCAAGAAGAAAAGCACAGCAGCCCAACCTGTCTTGTGGTTAAGCATTACTGATTTCGGATGGGGAGGACCTGGGTTCGAATCCCGGCTTGGGCATGGATGTACTTTCTCTTTCTCTGTGTTTCTTGTCCTTTCCTCAGATGATGGATGAATGTGGCCCGCCCTATAAACGGGTTTGTGGTGGTGTCGCGTGGGCGATGCTACTCGTACCTTCGTGAACTTGGTTCACAGGTGCCTGCCGGGTAACGATAAGATGAGTAGCAGTTTCCGGCCTTGTTGCGGCTAATGGACTAATGTACTATACTTGCTCAAGAATGCCCGCACTGATTTATGTCCTTACTGACATAAATCAAAAGAGTTGAATACAGGAGGATTCGTTGGTGTCCACTTGACTGTCTTCTCAGTTGTTAGTGTAATAGCGCATCACTGAAATCCGGCATGGTGTTCTATATATCTGCCATAAAAACCAATCAATTCATATTATGCAAACAGTCATAGGATGTTAATTGATGCAAAAAGCAATGATGCGGTAAATTGCAGTCCTAATTGGCGACAATGCTATCTTTTAAACTTTAGAAAACGCTGGTAAGCATTTCTTCTTCTTACAAGAGATATAGAAATTTTTCACTATTCAACAACGCTAAAATAAAATTTGTGTATAAAAAACCTATTTTACAATTTCATGTTCTAGGTATCATTACCATCATCTGTTTTATACAAGTGCATTGAAAAGCATTTGCATATTACGGAATCTTCTTCCTATCGTGTAAATTTCTCTATGTAGCATATCTTATTGAGGTAGTAATTTTAATGGCATGCAGTGTAATTTGCTATCATACAAATACATAAATTGTGCAAAAAAGTAAATAAATAAGGTAAATAAAATAATACTTGCCCACTTCTTCTTTTGGTTAAATCTCTTACTACAGCTGCTTGTGTTCTATAAAAACAAATAAACGGTTATTGTTAAAAATTAAGGAATTTAATGTATAATTTTATTAAGTTTTAGTTTTATGCAATTTTCATTCACAGAACAATGTGCATATGTTCTTAAATATCCATATTAAAGAATTAATTAATATTTAGTCCCCATTTCTGTGTGTGTGCATTTACTAAACTAAAAAAATGTTGAAATTTATAATTTAATTAGCAATCAGTTTACTGGTAATTATAATAACATCGCACTTATTTTAAAATTGTTTTGATTATAAAATTGTACTGTTTTAATAAGCTGTATTTTATTTATTTTATTTTAGTTTTTTGTTCAGAATTGCATGTTAAGAAGTATTCTTGTTTATGAAAATCTATTATTAAGTGCAAAATTTAATAAATAGATCACATTTGCGTGTTATATTTTCTGTGTTCAAAAGAATTGGTACTTTTAAGAAAATACGAAAAATTTTATTTTAAAGCATTATTTACAGCTTTTTTATAATGAAGTTGAGATTTTTAATGATTCACAATTTAATCGGTTGATAAAAAACTTGACTGAAATACCTTGCTTGTGCTTTTTCTTGCTGCTTTTGAATTTCTTTCCATTGCCCTTCTGAATCTACTAATACATATTGACTTCCATGCCTATAAAATATTTATTTTATTAAAGCTAACAGTGAAACTTTGATACAGTAATTTGAATAATAATTATGAAAATCATTAAATAATTGTAGTCAAAGTAAATATAAAATTTTTTCTATAAATATGAATATTATAACGATAGAAATTTGTTATTTCAAAATATACATAGCTTTCCAGATTGAAAACTTTTTAATTAATTTTTTATTCTATTTGTAACACTTTTGTTATGAAACCATTTATTTGGCTATAAAATAGTTTTTAAAATAATTTCAAATTTTACAAATACAAAATAATTTTTACAATTTCATACTTTACAATAATAAAATGTAACACTTGAAGCAAAATCAACCGAAATTTCATAGTAATAACAGAAAGAATAAGAAATGTGATAAATATCTTGAAATGATTACCAAATTATTGTTCATGTTATAAAAATATAATTCAAGAATGAAAAAAAAAAAAAAAACAAATTTCTAATTTTTAAAAATAACAATTCATTGAATTTCACTATATTTATTGAAAACATTATAAAGTAATTCAATCGAAATCACTTTATAATGTTTTCAATAAATATAGTGAAATTCAGTGAATTGTATACTTAAAAATTAGAAAAAAATTTATTTAGTAAGAATTTAATATTTGAATAGTAAGTATTTAGTAATTGAATAGAAATCACTTTACTGTAATTATTCATGAGAATGAATAATTTTCTCAGAAATATCTCATATGCAGTTTAAAAATATAGCAAATAAGTTCAATTGAAAAAAACATGAACAAACAGAATCTTTGATCAATATTAAAAAAACATACCAATGAGATATTTTAATATTGCATAATGGATAATTATTTCCTTTAGAAATCCTTAAATAAGTATCTTGATTTATAATTTAATTCATACAAATAAAAGCATTATACAAATTAAAATTTAGTTTACTTTTTTCTTCGACTATGTCTTCTGTGTCGATGTTGTGGCTCTGAATCACTTCCATCACCTGATTGAGACCTATTGACGAATAAAACAATTTTATAAAAAAATTTATAAGGAATTTTCGATTTTAATATTATCTTATTATTTGTAATTATATTTGTTTTGCAAACATTCATCGATAATTGTAATGCTAATTTTATAATGATATTAACATGTTTGTCAACTAATAATGCTTACCCATGCCTTCTGTGGCTATGCCGTGAAGATTTGGAAGATTTTGAACACTTGGATGTTTTCGATACTTCACTTTCATTATCAGACTGTCTTCGACTGTGATGATGCCTGGAAATCAGAAACGGCATGAATTAATTTTGAGCATAAGAAGTACAAAACATCAATTTATGTTCTATAAATTTAGAATAAGAAACACGCGTTTTCAAAACATTTATAAAAAATTCTTTTGGAGAAAGTCGCCAAGAATTTCATATGTAAATCATTTTTAAACTTACTTTCTCTTTCTGTAATCACAACTGTTTGTGCTTTCCACGGATCCTGTTCTGAAATGCAGAGGGTATCGTTGTGATGGCAAGGCACCTGCGCTTCTTACCGACCTTGGGGATGGATTGGTACAATTCGAATAAAGAGTCCTTCCACTAAAAAATAATATTAGAAGCTCTTAAAAGTTTGTAGAAAAGTGTTTAAATTTATAATTCATTGTTTTTAATTCTGTACTTGCCGAGGTTTTATTTTTAAATACTATTTCCTGCTTACCTTAATCTTGCGTTGTCCCATGGTGCTGGTATTACCCTATAAGGAGACGGAACAACAGTCGGAACAGAAGTTGATCTGTGAAGTGCTGGACTGAAAAATGAAAAAAATCATCAGAAATCAAATTTCCTTCAAAAATACAAAATACAATTGGAAATATAATCCTCTTTCACTTACATAAGGATAGGACGCGGTGGTATTTGTGTCATAACATTTGTAGGCTCCAGGATATGTTTTACACCTTCTTCTTTTGACTGTGTTCCAGCTAAAAAGTAATTTTAATCCATTAAGTGATTTAGAGGAGTTAAATTGATTCTTATCATAGATATGTTTTGTATTATTAATCTATTTTTTACAAAACCATTATTTTGAAATTAATATTGGAAATTAATGTTATTAAACTAGTAAGATCAAACAATTCAATATTATTCATTTCTGACTATGAAAAATTCACCGTTATTTTATACATTTTATTTTTTTGTTGTTTCTAATGACACTTGGCAATGCCAAGCCCGCCCGCCAAGAGGAGAATGAAGTCAGAGGGTGAGCGTCTTCTGTTTTTTTTAATAAAGCACCCTCATACGAAGGTGGAAGTACGACGTTTGGCTCATAAATGGCAGCACCATCTGAATCTTCCAATTTAGAGATTGAAACCACTGAAGACCCATAGCCTGGTCCCAACCACCCCCAGAGGTATTTATTTGGAATGGGAAAATGGACGACATTGCGACCCGACGAATTATTTTACGTGCCCCAGTCGCCATTAGTGAACACGATTGATCTTCGGCTAAGCCGGGATTGGAACTCACAACCTTTTGGAATAGAGAACGACGCCCCAACCAACCAGGCCAACCTCGGCCGCTGCATTTTTTTTTATTAGTTTTATGCAGATTAGAAAATGAAATTTCATTATTACTTTATTAATTTAATGAATGATAAATATATGTATAGCAAAATAAAATATCAAAACATTTTAAAAATGAATTTTTAAAACTTTTAATTAATAAACATGTAATTACTGTTCGGTTATTTAAAAATGACTAATTGTAATTTTGCATTGTTTGAAATTTTATTTAACTATTATTTACTAGGTTATAAAATTGACATTATTTAAAGATAATGTAAGTAAAAAAAAAGCAGAAAAATATATGTAGACAAATATGTTTTTTGATAGATATGATTAAGTAACATGCACATTTTCTTTTAAGACTGTTTTGTTAAAAATCCAAATTAATTAAAGTTAGTCAGATTCTGAAAACAAAGAAAAAATTATAATTAGAGAAATTGTTTTCGTATATATTTTTTGATAAGAAATTTGAAGAACATAAAATCTTCATTCGGTTGAATTAAATTTTGAATTTAGGTAGATTTTCTGTTATCCAGTTATTCAAGTCTGATGTTTATTTAAATATCCTGTATACATAAATCAAAACCTTTTAAAAATATCATTTATATTAATATTATAAATGATTTAATTTTCTTTTTTACCACATAAAAAAGAAAATTAAATTAACTATTTTCTTAGTTCATTATTAGTGTTTATATATTGCGACGATAATGTATATATAAATACTGTTATTTATATTAATATTTAAGAAAAATAAAAAATACCACATAAAAAGAAAAAAAGAAAATTAATTGTTTTTTAGTTCATTATCATATATTGCGACGAAATATAGTTCAAAGTGAAAATAGAAAAAAAGTACATTTTACATTTATGAAAACGTTAGTACAATAAATTTTGGAATATGATTAAAGTTGTTTTTTGATAATTACAAATATTGCAGATTTTAGGTAAAAAGATGTAAATCGAATTGAATATAGTTGTTACATTCGATAGTTTTTCTTTCATTATTGTGCTTGATGACTGAAAGGACTTTAAATTCAGCGATAATGAAAATAAATTTTTAAATACATATCCTTAATACATAAACTTTAAAAAAAATCTACAAACATAGAAAATATTAGGAATTTAAAACGTCAATCTATCTCTCCAGCTGTTTGAACTATCGATACCTGACAATCCATTTTCTCCTATATTGAAACATATTGAAAACATTAAATCAATTGAACATACCGTCAGCTCCATCAGGCTGCCCTATTCTTTTATTAAATCGTCGACTAGGGACTCGGACAAATGCTGGAGGAGATCTTAATCTTGTTTTACTATTCATTGAATGAGAAGTTTTATCCAATTGATTTCTGTGAAAAATATAAATATTTCCGATTGAAATTCTTGCTAGAATGAATGAAAAGATTATCTTTATTGGAATATCAAGAATATATATTTACCCGTAAAATTTATTCTCCAAACCAACAATTTTCCCACACTGTCCAGGAACTTCTCTTATTTGAGTTAATCTGGGAGAAAATAAGACTTTAAATTTTAATAAACACATGCAGAAATAAAATATAAGTTAACAGATTATTAACTAAAAGTATATGAGTTAACAGTCTAAAATTAATTAAATAATTACATTTTTTAGATGTTTCTAAAATACTTTGAATTTCAAAATAGTTGACTTACATTTGTTAAGTGCATATGAATTTAAACAAATACTGTAAGGAAATATTTTTTTTTATTTTTGCATATTTTTATTCAAGTGAAATACAAATATAATTGTTTAACAAAAATTTTTATAAGTTATCTGAAGTAATTGATTGCGTTAAATACGATATAATCTCACTACAATACTGAAAATAATCATTTACATCAAGGTTAATAAAAAAATACTTCTTCATAAGCATATTTATCAACAGTAATTTATTCATTATTTGTTTCTATTTCTGATTGAAATGAATAAAAAATCTGAATTTTTCAGTTTTGAAAAGGTCTTGTTGACAGTAGATATTAAAAAATTAAGCAGCGATCTCCATAACTAAATTTACATTTTAATAGCACAAAGCTTAGATGATTTTTGTTGCTTGCCATATAGTTAATAAATAATTTGTACTTACAAAAAATCTTTAGCTTTTTGTTTGTATTACGCATACAATGTACATTTTCAATTTCCTCTAATTGCACTTTGAATATTTCTTATTTTTGTATCCTATAAATTTAATTTTAATTATTTTTCTGATCAATTGTGAACATTTCCATATTTATCTTGCATTAACTTTGCCATGATAAGTATTGAGTAAAAATTTGTTTAGGAAATATTTTAATCTATGTATCAAATTTTAGTACTTTACATTATCCCGTCGATAGTTCTCGCCAAACCCAATATTATCCCCAAACACGATATCATCGCCAAAAGGTAGCTTCTGCGCTCATTACAGCAAATGGAGTTAACGTGACATATCTAGTCGATAACATGCCATCTATTGACGTTAGGACAGTAAGCGTGCAGTTTATTTACTATTTTAATCAAGCTTTATTTGAACAACACACTCAAATCCCACATAATTGCAAAACGGATTAGCTAGGCATGCGACGTTTTTCACACACATGGTTTGGAACACTGCTGTCTTCTCCTGGTGAAACTAGTCCATTACTCTGTAACCCTTGACTATGCGAGTTAGTTTTCTTTTAGCTTGTTGAAATATATTTATTTCCCGCTCCCTTGCAAAATGATTCAAATTTGGGATTTGCCTAACACCGAAGAGAGTGCAGTGGCATATTTCAAGAGTGTGGAATTATTTCTTCTAAGAAAATGTACGTTAATGGCCCTGATATGACGATGTATGTCAAAACTGATAAGCAACGGCAGTGCATCGTAAAGGGATGCGAATAACTATTCGAAAAGACAAGTGGTTGAATGGTTCAAAACTTTCTGACTGCCCTCCGATTTATTTATTGCAGGTCTCAAGAAATAACATCAATTGAATGGGAAGAAAAACAGCCAGATTTGATAGGAAAGACTATTGTAGATTGGAAGAATTATATGAGAGAGGTGTGAGCACTCATAGCCTTTTACAAAGTGATTCAAAACAAACAGGAGGTTCGAACAAATTCATAGAGATAGAATTTAAATGAACTTAATAAAACTTTTTACGAAATAGAAAAACAAAGTCGTATTCTTTCAAAACAATGGATATTTGTGGGGCTTTGCTGAGAGACCAACGAGTATTTTATCGTAAAGGTTCCCGATCGGAAGGCAGTAATTCTAATGGCTGAAATTGGGAACAACAGTGCAGAAAAAACAGCAATTTTCTCAGATTCGTGGATAAGTTACAAAACTGATGATTTGGAATCAGCTGGAATCCAACACTTTAAAGTGAATCACCAATATAATTTTGTAGATCCTCAAACTAGTGGGCGTACACAAAATATAGAACGATTGTGGGATTCGGCAAAATGACGAAACAAGAAACACCGCTGAACTACACGAAAACACTTGGATTCGTATTTCTTCGTAATTTAATTTAGTAGACAGCAATTGCATAGGGATAATGACTTGTTTATTTGGCGCTTTAAAAGCTATCAAGAATTTTTGGCAGAGGAAATGATTTATATTATAATGTATATAGTTATTATCATTTATTTATTATTATTTGATAAATTTATTATGTTTACAATGTATATTCTGGAAATTTATTTTCATGGAAAAACTAGGACCAAAGCATTTGGTGAGTGATTGCATTCTGCAATCACTCACCAAATGCTTTGGTCCTAGTATTCGATGGGATAATCCCAAAGTACCCAAATTTTCAAGACCAATTAAATCAGAGAGTAAACTGATTTTATTTTTATAAGCATATACTTACTTAAAAAATGCTCGATGATCAACACAGCATTTCCACAGGTGCTTACAAGCTCTTTTACTTGGCAATTCAAAACCGTATGTATTTTGTTCATTCTGTAAAAAACATATTTTAAAAGGAGAACTGCTGTGCAGATGTAATTTAAAAGACTTATTTCTTCTGCATGGTGATGAAAAATATTGAGCTTTTAAAAATAAGATAATGTAAACTTACATTTTTGTCCCTCGCCTTTATCATGAAGTATTTTCTTTTATAATAGACTTTAGTGATCCTCGGCCTGAAATATAAAAGTTTAAAATTACATGAAAAAATGTAAGATAAGCACATCCAAAGGTAAATTATCAAAAATTATAATTAATTTCTCTTAATATAGTTTCTATAAGATTTATCTATTTGCTGTTTAATTATATATATTAGTGCAATTTTTAAGACAAATTTTCCAACAATCAATTTTTTGTGATACATTTAGAAATTTAAAATAAATAATATATTTACTTATTTATGAGTATAAGAGAGAGTGAAGCAATTTATTTTTACAGTGTGTATGTTTTATTTCATAAAAAATAATTAATTTGTAGTTATTCTAATTTATAAATAAAAGTAAGATTAGTCTATATTAAGATAAGATATATTTTTTATTTTCTATTTAATAAAGTTATTCATTCAGTATATGAAATTTAATATTGCAATTTCTATTGTTCAAAACTTTAATTTAATACGCACGCATTTTGCAGTATAAGAATTTTGAAGCTGCTTTAGTTCGTATGTTATGAATGTTTAGATTATATTTTTTCACATCAATTTACTGTAAAATATCAGCGATTTAATTTGAATTTTAAACTAAGATTCATATAAGATATATTTAAAGTAAAAAATTTAATGAAATAAATTAATATAAATTTTTCAGTGGTTAGTGTTTTCCCGTTTATTGGGAAAAAACGTACATTAGTTTCTGCGAACATTATCTCTATTATTTGAAGGTAAATTACCACTAATAATAAATTTTACAATTTTTAAAAAAAAGGAAATATATATAATGAATTTATCAATGGAATAATTTTAGTTTAACAAAATTAGAACCTTGATGAAGAGTTCAGTAAAATTAAAGTTTGTGACAAAACTATTTTAATTAATATTTGTTAAATTTTTTAACTGTTTTACTATCTGTATTTTCGGAATTTCGAATTCAAAATATTTGTACCTGCTTACTCCTAATTAAAAACTGCATTGATCAAAATGAAAGAATTTTCTGTTCATATGTAATTTTAAAAATTGAACTATACGGAATTCACATGAATTTTAGTAATAAACT
>JAPDSC010047980.1:43775-67575 GCA_026290005.1 Latrodectus geometricus
AAAAAAAAAATAATAATAAAAAGAAATCGCAAAACCCTTTTCGCCGAATCATAAGTCATGTTGATTGAAGAGTGCCTTTTATTAGTAGATTGTTCACCTTTTCGTTTCTTAAGAAAACTATTTTATAATATATTTTCTTGAATAGAAGGCGGAGAAATGGGGGGAGGGGGTAAATATAAATATAGCATACTTAAGATGGAATGGGTGGGAAATGGGAGTGTGCAAAACAAAAAAAATCTATATAAAACATGAATCTTCAGCAATCCAATTACGAAACTAAGTGGGAGAAGAAATACATTAACATCTAGTAAATTTTTTCTTCTTAACTGGTGACTTCATTTTGAATAAGCATGTCAAGAATAATTATTACCGTTTGCTCTATTCAAACGCAGACGATCTTTTGAAAAGCGATTTGGGAAGGTGAGACCATATTAAGTTGAATAGAAAATCATTGTCAAGCGATATTTATCACAATGAGTGCTTTTGAAGCTTACGTGTAGACAATTCTTGCCTTAAAATATGTCTGATATTCTTTCACGCTCTAAATTACACGTATGAAAATTCAGTTAAAGTTGGTGTTGTAAGTATCTATTAAGAGATTAGTTCATGACAGAAGCCATATAAAATCTTTCCCTGTTCTTTAAAATTTTACTCTTTATTTATATATAAAAAGTAATTCATGTTGAATTTTTATAAATATTTAATTTATTTATTTGTTTCTTGGTTAAAATATATAAAAAGAATTGAATAATTCAATTAAAATAAAAAAGTTTCATTGAAATTAGAATTTTTTTTAAATGCAGGTCCGAAATATATATACATATATATATGATTTATTTCTGCATACATTCTTTCTATTTTACAATAAATTTGTAAAAAAAAAATAAAATTAAATTAAAGAAGTTCATGCATTGTTTAAAAAAAGAAATCTAAAGCATTTTAAAATGATTACTCACATTGAATAGCATACGCAAATAGTTCTGCCGCCAAGTCGTACATTAGAGGCAATCGACCTTGATAAATATCTTGCTTAACTTGCAAGAAAAATTGATACCTAAAAAAAGAAATTTCTCATTTCTTAATAATCACAAAAATTATTTTTATTTAAATTAAAGAAATTAATAAATAATGTTTTATTCAATAATTTCTTATAATAAAAATGAGTTAAATAACATTAATCAACCTTAGTTAACCATTAGTCCTCACAAATTTTAAGAGAAAAAATTTGCGGATTTGGCGCATTTTTTTCCCGCCAAATATTTGTGATGACTCATGGTTTAGGAATTTAGGAAATCATTTGGCAGTACACAGTTTTGCGTTGTACTCATATATCACAATATTTTTAAATAAATAAATTCTAACAAATTTGTTTCTCGTGCTGTTACAAGAATAAAATGTTTTCCTTATTTTTAAAATATTCAAAATTATTTCAACATAAAACGAGAGGTAGTAAATTTTTTTACTAAGATATTATTAATCATAATTTAATAAAATATAATCGTAATATTTAATTCGATTGATTATTTTTCATAATTTACTGAGAAAAATGAGTATCGGAATGAGAGAGAGAATTTTTTTTTAAAAAGGTAACAGTAAAGTTTATTTCATGTTTCATTTATAATTTTAACTTAAAAAATCATTAAAATATACAATACATATAATGTATAATTAAAATTATAAAATATATAATGTATGTAATAAATTAACATATTCCTGTATTTATCACATAGTTTCATTTTCATAAAAAGTTTTTTAATCACTTTTAAAAATATCCATCATTTATTTGAATAATTGATGAAAAATCACACATTTTTTTAAAGACATTTTTTTGATTTTATCGTACATGTTTGACATGTTTAGTGTTGGAAATTTAAATTTTAGTGATAAGAGAGAAATTATATTAAGCTTTTTTTAATATTATATGCTTAAATTTTGATGATGTTAAATAAAATGATGGTTAACATATTTTTTTATGTATTATTTGATATGATTCTTACATTGAATAAGTCAGTAGTAAAAAAATGTCACATATCATCACTCCTTTCATTAAAATGTTTAGCTTACACTAATTTTTTAAAATAATATACAACATTTTCCAGATCTGATATGTTATTAGACAACAATATAGAATATATCTGAAAATTCCTGAAATCATAACATTTAAATTTTGTGACAGTTCCTTAGATTGTTGACGTCATCAAATTAAGAAATAGCAAATTGAGTAAAAAAAAATTAAAAGAAATCAGATTTGGATTTGGCATTAATAATATTTTAAACTTTAAAGATGATGAGACATTTTTTTTTCACATTATGATGCTTTTTGACAATGATAAACATTTTCTATTTTTAAACGTTTCTAACACCGCACATTAATAACAGCGACATGTTTTTGTACAAGTTTTTAGCATGCATAGTCTATTATTATTTTCCAAGAGAATTACTCATAGCGATGGGGTGATGGGGCATATTCATAGATAGATGGGAAAGTAATCTGGAAAACTTCCAAGCACTCACCGAGATAGAATTTATAAAAAACTCAGAAATGTGACATCTATCTCTTGTTGTTTAATAATAGCTAAAATCAAACCTGGGAATTTACACTCCGAGTAATTCGGTTGTTAACACTAGACCTCTACAAGTAATTAAAATATATGCATTTATTTCTATTTTTAAGAAAAATTGTGATGAGTATTTATGGTTATAGTTTAGTTGGTTTCTTTAATAAATTCCAACAAAATATAATAATAAAAAATGCTCATATTTCTGAGATGTTTAGTTAGATGCTCCATAATCACTTTTTGCATCGAAATTATATAATTTAAAGTGTATGTCAAACATTTAAAACCTACAGCCGGCATCGAACCCACGAACAGTTAAGCTAAAGACCAGAGCATTAACCATTCAAATGACAGCTCGAATGACAGGTGTAAGCAAAAACAGTTTTCCCCTATTCAAGTTTACTACTCAAAAATTTGAACTCTTATAATGCATGATAACATTATCTTCATGTTTTTCTTTTAATTTATTTAATTTTTATCATACGAACGAATAAATTCATTATAATTATTAAGCAAGTTTGGTAGGTTTTAGTAATTGTCTTCATCTAAAAATCTATTATTCAAATGATAAAATTAGGAATTAATATAACTAATTAATATTCTAAATTTTACAACAATAAACATCAATTTTTTTAATTACATATTTTCATATTGTCATTCATTTTATAATTATAAACCCGAATCTATCCTTGCATCATGATTTTTAAGTTCGTATCCTGCACAATAATGTGTATATCATTACATAATTCCGTTTACGTACCTTAGTATGGTTTTCTTTTTGATTTGAAGAAATAAAGACGAGATTGTTTGCAAATATCATAGTTTAATACTTTCACCCTCTTAAAAATTCGTCTCACGGGCATAATCCGTCACATAACAATAACAACTCACTGGACATGAGTGGTAGTAATAACCTTTCTTACAACGAAAAACAAGATTAATGAGAAAATAAAGTGGTGTGGAGTTGTCTTGTGGAGAGGCGAAACAGTATGTGTGCGCGGTAATTTTTATTATCCTTCAGTGTGTGGGGTCACAAAAACAATCACTCACACAACTCTAGTGCGAAAATTGAGTTATAATGCGATTTAATTATGCCAAAAAACTCACATTGCTGTAATTTATATGTGACTTCAGGAAATTTGCAACACACGTGTAAGAAATCTTGAAATAATTCTATGGAATATACATACATAATTAACTTTTATTTTTAAGTGGAGGATTTTGTTCGAGCTATACAAATTTTTATGTAAAATAACATAAATTATATGCTACATTTTCTCATTTGTTGCGAAAGCTGTCATGTTTATTAATGAAATGGTATGCACTAAATGCAATGCTATTTTCCGGAATTCTGAATAAATTAGTTTTTGATTAACTAAGAAGACTATTTTTGAATACAGCGGGGTTAATTGTCCAACAGCCGAAGTCCGTTACAAGACAGTAGACCATCCAAAGCCTTCAGAGACAGCTTTTCATAAACAGGAAGGAAAACCCTCAAGCATCCACTCGAAAAATGAGCAACACAAATAAGAAGGCGATATTCATCTGATTGTACTCAACTCATTTTATTTTGAAGAGCTAAGTTACAGTGATTTTTAACAAAAAAAAAAAAAAAAAAAAATCCAGACATTACAATACAAAAAGTTTATAATGAGTTCGTTGTTAATTGATGCATTTATGATCTCAACTACTTTCAATGAATTATTTATTTAGATTTTAGCAAAAATAAAAATTCTTTTAGGCTTAATATTTCCACAACGTTTAAATACGTATTACTCCTCAAATTATAATAATATTATGCATTATATTAAAATCAATCGCCCACATATTTACCTTACGTAGAATTAATGTTTCGATATTTTTCGTGTCAATACGCTAAAGTTATATAATGTATAACATTAAATTATATATACACATTATAAATTATAGGAGAATATTATATATATATAATTACACTAATCAATACTTGTCTGTCTACAATTTACATATATACGTGAGAGCATGTGATAATAATGGAAGTAATGATAGGTAATATACGTACACTTCCAAATATAATTTAAAATCTGTGTTAAAAATCATTCCACAAAAAACTAAATATGTGAACAGTCTCATAAAAATGAATTTCGAAGAAAATTGCATTTAAAAATATTCTATAATATAATTCGTCTTTATTCCATTGTATAAGAAATATTATTCAACAGAGCAATTTTTTGTATATCATCTAACAAACTATCAAAACAGGAAAAATTATGAAAATTTTTTTTTCTTTTTCTAACATTGATAATTTAAATTAAGTTTTGTGTAAGAAATAGAACGTTTTCTTACCAGCATGACTTCTTTTTCCAAGAAATAATTTTTTTAAATGATTCTTTTTTCCATTAGGAAAATTATGCATTTGAAATAAATTTAAAGATAATGAATCATGTAGCAGAGAGCTTCACAAAAATGGATTCTTTTGTTACATTTGTATTTTAATTGAAAATTGTCTATTCATTTATTTGGCTTTGTGATAATTTCCTAAATTGTGAATGTTTGTATTTTTATGTATGCATAACAATTCTATCTTTTTCAAAATATTTTGAAATATTCTATTTACTCATAAAAATGCGTATTGTCATTTGCAGAAAAAACAAATAAATAAATTAATTTATTTATTTTTTGAAACTCACAAGAATTCTGAAATGTTTTAAAAACAAAAAATTTTGTTAAGTCAAAAAAATATTTTCAGAATTCTTACAGCATAGGAAAATGTATTGATTTGTAATATCCTTAAACATTTTAAAGGTATGAACTCTCGTTCGTTGAACTTTTTCTTATTTATGAAAAGCAAAAAAAAAAGTTACAGTAAAATTTAAAATAATAATAATATGTAAAAATTAAAAACCTTATGTCAACAATAATAATAAAAGCAATGAAAAATTATAATATTTATTTGAGAGAATACAATATTTGGACAATGAACGTAAGGCTATAAAAATCGCCAAGCAACATGTTTATTCCCCGAACTAATAACAAATAAAACGCATGAACAGATTACGGCGAAACATTTATCTAAAACAAAGAATCCATTCGTCGCCAAAATTCATTAAATGGCGAGTTCCCTTTGGTGATCACGATTTGTGTGTTACACTATGTAGATTTCCCTTGACCCAAGTTATAATTTGAGTGGACTGGCTGCATTTGGGGTGTTAGTTCTGCTGTATTTGGAAGTATGAACATTAAAAGAGCAGGAATCGAAATTAATTTGTCTGAAGAATCCGCAAGAGTAATGACAGAGGAGGCGTTCGTGGTCACGATTCCGCCGACAGCACGCGTGCAGCACGAACACCGCGTTATGAGTAAGATGGCAAAGGGCTACCGAATTCTTTTTCCTTTTCAAGCGAAGTGGGTGAAACCTCGATTTGTTTCTCATTGCAAAACTATTTCTTATTAAAATGTAGGCTATTAAGTAACAAAACTGCTAAAGAGCCATCAGTTTGGATAAGCGAATCAATCATCCATCGAAGTTTAGGCGCCTTTCATCACTTTCCATTAGAAAACTTACCAAACAAAATTCTACTTCAACTTTTGGAGTTTGTTTTTTAAGTGCGATCACAAAATAAAAATTTTCCTACTGTTTGGTATCAAAATAATTTCATCAGTTCTTTCAACACTTTTATTGTGTTGTTGTTTATGATGACACTTGGCAGCGCCAAACCCGGCCGTCGGAGACTAGGCGAATGAAGTCAGAAAAGAAGCGTCTTCCGTTTTTGAATAGAGCACCCGCATACGAAGGTGGAAGTACGACTTTTGGCTCATAGATGGCAGCACCATCTGAATCTTCCACTTTAGAGATTGAAGCCAGAGAAGACCCATAGCCTGGCTACCAGAGATATTAATTTGTAATGGGAACATGGAGGACATTGCGACCCAACATATTTTACGTGCCCCAGTCGCCATTAGTGAACACGACGGATCTTCGGCAAAGCCGGGATTTGAACTCAACACCTTCTGGTAACAAGAAAGACACCCTAACCAACCAGGCCACCACAGCCTTTTACTTTTATTGTTATTCTATTAACACCAATAATTGTTATTCTAATTTTAAAATTCCAATATGAAAAAATATGGTTAAAATATTATGAATAAAAATTTTTAATGACTTTATTAATTAATGATCAACTTTTAATTTCAAACAAAATTATGAGATAAATCCAGTTTTACATGGTACAAAGTGCAACAATGCAGAGGTGCCACATATCTGACAAGCTCAAGAAGAAGAAGAATCCAGTTTTATAGGCTTTCACGTGTTTTGCCACCACATAGCCTTACAGCTAGAGTCTTGAAAGTCTGATGTGCCCTGAAAGATTTTTCATAAGAAATACTTCACGCTATGTTATGATTACCCAAACGGCCGTAGGTCACGTTAAGGAATTTTTTAATATTTGCCTTGTAAATTGCCATTTGGAAGGACTTTTAATATATAGTAGGCCGAATTCACGAGTCAGATGGTTGAAAACATGTAAAACTCTCAAGCACTCACACCCATAGCAGAAGGTAGAAACGTAACATCCATCTCCCGCTATTTAAAAGTGCCTAGAATCAAACCTGAGGCCTTCTGCTCCATAGAACGCTATCCTACCATTAGACCATCATAAAAGCATCTCGTGTTCGCAAGAGAAATATTCAAGTTCTCAAACAGCCATTTCGGCATACTTGCAGCAAAAAAAGAAGAAATTCAACGCCCCTTTTCCTTTATTTAAAAATAGTTACTAGAATTATTAATTTCCTATGTAAATTAGCACAATGTATTACTAGACCAGGGTGAGTCTGACTTCTCTTTTTCATTAACCTTCATACCCTTTATAAGAATATTAGAATTCAATTTCATTAAACCAGCTTAAATGAATATTATAGTGTGTGTGTCTCTGATATTAGGTTACATAAATTTTATTGCAGCATGTATGTATAAATGTGTACCTGGGTGGGTGTATGTAAGTTTCAAATATAGCTTAATTTTATAATTTATGTTAAAAACCATATCTGATGGATATTTTTTTTCGAATTTTTAGTTTATTTTCTTTAAATTTATATTTACTGAATAATTACTTTCCAAAAAAACATGAAATAAATGTCTTTTAATTCGCATTACATTTTTTACATCTATAATATTTAAAAAAGATTCTATTTCGATTCAGTAAGTTTATAGTAAATATTAACGAATCCTTAACATTTCAACATACTTTTATAAAGTGAAATACAGTGACCATTTATGGGTGACAAATAATATATAATTAACACTTGATTGTGCTATTATTATAATTGGATCTCCTGGTTATACTTCCTATCGTTATACTTTGAGAATGAAGAAAGTAGAAGAGACACAATGCCAGAAATATATTTCTCTACTCTCGACAATAACGTATAGATGAAAATTTTAAAATGAAAGAAAGAACCACATGCTCATTTCTTGATGCGGGAAGAGTTCCGGAATGGAATATAACAAAGGTTAAATTAATAACATTACGGCATAAGCAAACTTGCATAGTTTAAATTATTAATTATATTTTAAATCAATTATAAACGCAATTAAAATTTCGAAACTTTTGTTTTAAATAAGTTAAGATCGACATTCTAATATAAGTCCCCCCCCCCATTTCTACGGACAGAAATTCAATGAACAAACGGAATAAGAATTTTTTTTTATAATCTCCGACATTCTAAAGGTATGATAAAAACCCACCTGGTTATTTCCTCTAAAAGTTTACAAGGGTCCGAGGCGTAGAACTTGACTCCAAAGTAAAACGTGAAAGTCTCCAGTCCTAAAATAAAATAAAAAAAAGAGTAAATTCATAGATATAAAAAAAAAAGCTTGTGATCTCTAAAATATAGCGCAATCAAAAAACTGCTATCAAAAGAAAAACAAAATTGCAATATAGAAAACAAAGATAAATCTATCAAGAACACTTTTGCTACACAGAATAACTTCCAGGCTCCCCGAGGCCTCGTTTGCCAGATACTGATTTATAAAGTCATTCACAAAAGAAGAGGAAAAGAAATCCCCCAGTGCTGCAGAAACGAAGTATGTTTTCCCCGATGACTAATTTTAAGAAACAAGAAAAGGGGGGAAGAAATTAGCAATGGAATAAAAGTACATATATCTGGCATCTCTCCCCCCCCCTTCTCTGATAATTCCAGAAAAGTTCCGGGATTTTAAAATATAGCTCCAATGCGAAGTAAATTCTAAAATCAATAGTTGAAGTTAGATAATACTTTTTGAAGACTTGCTTCGGAAAATAAAGCTCAGCGACGTTCATGTTTAGGAAATAAATCTAACTTTTATATGAAAAAAAATTATTGAATGGTTTTTCGATAACCGGAAAAAAAGCTTATTAAGTTAATGCAGAAAATAAATATTTAATGATAGCTATTTTCATCTTCTAATTTTATTTTATCGGTAATGGATTTAGATAATGTTAAAAATAAATATTATTTTTATAACTAACAATCACAAACATCCAACTACGAGAAATGTTTATCCATTTTTTTTTTTTTGAATTATTAATGCTTTCTTAAATAGGAAATATTAAACTGGAATATTTTTACTAATATTTTGAAGTAAAATTAAAAGTTAAAAACCAGTTTATCATATTGCAAACATAGATTTTTTTTTTTAAAGCGAAATTTGTAGTTTTTCTTATGCATTCAAAAGATGAGGGGTTTGCCTAAAATATAGAACCAACGATAAACTCTATGATTGAAAATTCCAATCCTGATTTTAATTCAAATATTGGAAACTAGTTAATAAATATCGGTTAGCCCAGTTTCATTATTGAAAATTAATGAAAAGTTGGGAAATCTATCCAAATGGCTTGTCCAGAAAACACGTGTACATAAAAAAATAATAAATGTGTGACGTAGTACAACAAGGTGTGACGCCAATATCTCTAGGCAAATAAATATAAATTACTATTGTTGAATTTACTGTATATATATATATATATATATATATATATATATATATATATATATAGCTGTACACACACACACGACGATGAATGTGATTGGTGAATTGGTTTCCTTGTCTTTTTGAACTTTTTTTATTCGGAAACATTTTTGGTTTTTATTAAGCATGTCCAATGATATGCATAATTTAAAATTAACGAGATAAAACCATTCGCATTTTGAGCAATTTCATATTTGTATGTGGCTATAACATTTTAAAATTTCAAGATAAATTAAAATTATGAATAAAACGTATTTCTTAAAAAAAAAGAATAAATGATGATTCTTATGAGAAAAGAATTTTTAGAACTAATTTAAATTAGCCCCAAGAATTCTCATTTTGTAATGAACATGTGAATAACAATTTCTAAACATGGAGTGATGAAAGTTAATAGATTCTATATTATGCTATGTTGAATGTGTGATGCGAAATCCAAACACTATTTATTGGGTTGTGCGAAAATTCATTTCGTTTTTTCCACTTGAATCAGTTTTTTGCAAGTGAAAACCAACCATTTTATGAGTATGAAATCATGCTACGAGCAAAAAGATGGTAAAAGATATTGGACTAGAATTAACAATATACAATTCAATAAAATATTTATTTGCTATACTTTTTTCATTTTCATATAAAACGAAATAACTTTCCGAACAACCCAATAAATTTTTTGTATGTTGATGATATTAATAATTGATTATTTTCCCATTAATTTTTTAATTGATTAAAATGCTTAATATTTATCTTTTCCAATAAACTTCTTATTTTACTCTTTATAATTAAATAAAAGTTACAAGAATATAATGAACAACAAAATTAAACAGCTTAAATAATTAAAGGCGATTTGTTGTTAAAAAAAATAACTCATCAAATGTTGTGGTGTACTCAGCATTTTTATTGCATTATCAAATATTTTTACAACATATTTAAATATTATTTTATAAAAAGCGATTTCATATTTTCATATATTCTAGCTTCCCCCTGTACATTATGAAAAATTACTCTTCAAATATTAATTTACCAATTTATTCAGAATTCCAGCGTCAATTTAGTTTACAATATATACCACGGAATTAGTGATAAAACTGGTTACAGAAATTAATCAGTTTCAGAGCTAAAATAGATTATTGAAATTATAATCAGCTATGTAATTGATAGAGCTCTAATTATTCTGTTCGAATTTTGATATCATTTCATTTGCCCATCAATCCCAGCAAATTAACTATGAAATTGATTAATGATGCTATAAAACTGATAGAATCTTAATTATTTAGTCTAAATTTTGATATCATTTATCATACAAATTAGCTATGAAATAAATTATTAAATGTGGTTGAAAATAAATTATTGCACATCAATGTAATTAAATAGTTTTAAGTAAAATCGGAATTTATTAATCACATATTATACATCAGGGGCATTTATATTAAAGGATTTCTTTTAAAATAAAGCTTATACAGCAACGAACTTTTTAAAGTTATTTTCTGACGGCTGATAATATTTTTGGCGGCATTTTCCAAGAAATGGACGCCAAAATGTGCAATACTTGTTCGAAAAATTTAAGAGCAGATTGTGTAAATAATACTATTAACAGTTCGAGTTTTAGAGTGATTTTTTTAGGAATTCTTTATTTGATATGTAAAAAAAAAGAAAATAGAACGATGCAGAAAATAAGCAAAAAGAAATATCCATTTCTGCCTTTCTCCAGAAAAACTATTATCCCATCGAAGTTCCAAACCCACGCACTTTCTTTTGTTTAATAACCGGAACAGGATTCCGTGGCCGATTTCATTTCACTTTCGAAGCCGACTGCACAATAGTTCTTATTCCGGCAATCATTCACAATTGTAAGCGGATATCCTGGTATTTCTTGACCCTCCGAAAAACGTTTTCTTCAAGAAAATGCTCTCAGACATAAATAAAATGTGCAACTTAAGAATAAGCCCATTTGGTCAATTATGGAATTAAATCTTCGATGCAGATTGGATTGGTAATTAACAAAATGCTCTTAAATTAGCAGATGGAAGGCAATATGGTTATAATAATGAAATATTTAATGGTTAATATATAATTTGTGAATACGAGTGTTTTTTTGAAAATTAAAAGCATCGCTCAAAAATTTTATTCATTTATATCAAATTCAAAAAAACATTTATTCAAGAAAAAAAAATTTTTTTACGAAAAAGATTTTCAGTTTCTACAAAAAATTTATTTTCAAAATTTTATAACAAAAATTATAAATTTCACAAAAATGCACATTAAAAATATTAAAAAAATATGCACTCTATGCATTTAATAAAAGAAATTAGTCATTTAAATAGATAATTTTAAGAAATTTACACAATAAGAAAAATTCACCCGAAAACATTTTCATAAGAATAAAGCTATAAAATATGTTGACGTTCTAATGTCAATAAAAATTGTATACGTAAGAAGATTTCTTTTTACAAAATATTTAAAAATTAAATTTTTTTAAAATTCATCTACAAAATAATTGTGTTTTATCAATACATAAATTTTTCTCTCCATAATATGTATCCTTTTAAAATTATTTTTACATAGAAGGAAATATGTTATAAGATACTTTTTCTACTAAGAAATTATTCCTTTTTTCTGCGTTAAAATTTTATACAACTGTTTAATAGTGAAGAATATAGGACATTACTGTAATTTACTGTGAAAACATTTATTTTCATTATATTCAAAGTAATTATATCTTTCCAAGTACTTTTAATGAATGTTATTTTTCTAATAACTGTTATGAATGAATTTATTAAAAAAAGTATTTTATAAATAACATACTGTGATATTTTAAATCTAATAATCAAAGATTTTAAAATTTGATACTTATACAGTTTTAAAACATTAATAACTCCTTAATTTTTTTCTGATCCACAATAGGTTTCTGTCATCTATATGTAAAACCACAAATATGGTTAAAATAAAAGTAATTATATTACATTCCTAATCAATGTATATTCTCCTACTCAATAACTAATCAATAACTCCAATCACAATATCTAAATATTGAAATGTGGTTGTGACATCTAAAAAAAAAAAATGAATTAGCTGTTCCTTGATTTAGAATTACTAATCAGAATATTATGTTTTAGTTGTCGTTTGATAATCACCTTCCACACTAAAGACTTAATCGAACATTATAAAATCCCGTACCGTGGGAATCGAACCCATAAAATGTTAAACTTGAGCGTTGACCCTTCATTTATCATCTTGGCGAAAGAATTAAGGATATCTTCCGTAGATAGTTGGTACTTTCTAGAAAAAGATTTTAAATGAATGATCACGTGCGTATTCTTGAAAACAAATGTTGAATAAACTATATATTTGTATTATCTTTTGAATTTTCATGTACTAAATACATGAGCTTTTTTTTCCATGAAATTTATCAACTGCAGCAGGTCACATAATTAAGAATTATTCATCAGCAAAGAGTTTCATTATATTCCACGAAAATGTTCGTCTTTACGGTATTATAATTTTTAAGAATTTCTTCAACTTATGACAATAAAATTCGAAAATTTATATTACCACTTAGTCTTGTTAATACGCCTTTCAAAATTAGCTCCGAAATGTCACTTTGAATGAATGCGTCTTGACTCTTAATTCCTTTTGTTTATTTTTTTTAAGGTTAAAAGCACCAAATGCAGTTTTTGGTGCTGAATCACCATCAAAAAGTCCACATGACACTTAAAACGTGTAACTCCAGACCGGTAATCTATTACCAACACCAACGTTGTCTCGTTTTTTGAAGTTTGAGAAATTATTGAGGCTTCTTTTGTTTTCCTCGAGTCCTTCAGTTCGTCTCGACTTGGGAAATCAAAGGCTCATCTTCCTAATTAGGGAAATAAGTGAGAAACTCAAATGATGAAGGACCCTCCAAACGCATATTTTAAAGGGGTTTAAATAAAGAGGGAGAAAGTCATTTATTACTTCCTCTAAATATACATTTTAATTTCTGCTTTTTGATAATTTGTAGCGCTAACTTCTCAGAAAGTCATACTGCATTTCTTGCATAGCAGTCAACGTTGGAAAAATATGTGTGTATTACAATTTAATTATATTGTTCCAATGAACTTAATCAAGCATTTCACTTGATTAAATAAAATCGTTCAAGGTTTGAAAAATGGCTATTTAAATAATTCTTTCCATCTAATACTGAGTTTCTATATTCCCAAGAAGTACAGTGGAACTTGAAACTGAACGATTAGCATTCTGTTTTACCAACTCAAGATTTCAATTTTCTATCTCAAAGTATACATTTTATAACGTTTCAGCATTCACTTTAAAAGACCTTTCTTGAATTAGTTTTTGGGCTCAAATTGTGGTCTAGAACGGCAAATAATTAAATTAAGTAATATAACATAGAAAATTCTGCAATAAAATAATTTTATTCTTCATTGTAATTTAAATTACTGATTCAAAATAATTTATTATTAATATCAGTGAAATGTTTTATAACGTGGTTCTCTGTTACTATAATATTCCTAATAATAGACTAACTGCATTCAAAACGACTAAGTTTGTTGGTTGATCCTCTAAAATCATTTTTTTTTAAAGCAAGAACGTATTCAACCAGGATCTTCAGCTTAAAGAAGATGCCAAAATGCTACAAATAATCATGACCAATACATTTTTTAGAGTTCGAAACCATTAATCGTTGAATTGAAAGCCCTTTGTATAAAACGTTCAGTTATCAACGCTGTTTTGTCGCTATAAACGTCTATTTTCGCTCCAGCAGGCTAATTAGATCGGGAAAGAATTTCATATTAAATATGGACATGAGAATTATCCTTACCAGAACCTCAGACTTAAAATGAATTTCATAGCATTATAAAAACCTTCATTTTCAAGATGGTAGTCCAACCCAGAAGCAGTTGAATAAAAATTTCGAGCACAATCATTCAAAAATGTTTTGACTTAAATATTTAGAACAGTTTATAAAAAATGAGGGAATTACTTTGATATACCCCTAAAAATCGGAAATTTGGCGACTTTTTTTTCTCGCCAAGATGGATTCTCGCTAAATACAAATAATTAATAACAAAAAAAAAAATGGTACAAAATAGTAGGAAATACTAAATTTGACAACAGCAAAAACCTAAAAGCTGGAAAGAAAAATAAATTGGCGACACCAAAATAAGAAACAACAACCCTAAAAAGTCCATAGAGAGTTCCAGATTTGGCGCTTAATTTTTGGGTGGGTATATCAAAGTTGTTCCAAAGTGAGGAATCAGAATTTTTAAATCAGAATTTCTTTTTTAAAGTAATGAACTAAATTGTTCTGTTATATTAGATTTCTATAAACACAATGAAGAAAAGGAAAAACAAAGTGAGTATTAGTCTTGAACGAAAGTATAAAAGCAACTATCATTGTATTTATTTTCTATGAAATCCATCCTGTAAATAAAACTATTTCTTTTCCTTCAATACAAAATTGAAAGGAACTAATGTGAAAATAATTATACGAATTTCATTCAACTTACCTTTCATTTGCTTAACAATGAATTTGTTCGGATCCAACCATTGCTGCAAGAGAAATAACTTCACATTAGTATACTTTGCAACACAATCAAAGTATATACATATAAATTCAAACAAAAAAGAAACTCTTTATCTCAAAAAACATGATCATAAACACTGGGCAATTTTATTTGATACAAAGTAAAAAGAGGACATATTTAAAAGCGTGGCAAAAGCATAATTTTTGGCAAAACACCTGTATGGCATGAACACATAGGCGTGGAAAAATTAACATATTATCATAAATATCAATTTCATAAAAATTATAACGGTGGTTTTTAACCCACTTATTTTAGATATTCATTTGTAGAAAAAAAATAAAAGAGTGGGTGTCAGCGAAAGTGACAAGAAAGAAGAGGAAACACTGAAATGTGATGAATGGAATAATCAGACATCCTAAATCTTCGCCCGTTGTGTCAATCATTCGAAAGTGGGTGTCCCAACAAGCGACAGGTATACTGACGGGCTGAGTCATAAGTCCTCGGCGAGATATGATTGCTTGGCAGCAATTATGAGGTTGGAAGAACAGGAAACTTATACTTTTAAAATCAGCTTTTGGGACAGAGTGCTCAGCCATTTCTGCAAAGCGTAGGAGGTAGGTGGACGAAAGAAGGCCACTTGGTATTGACAAGACATTTCGAAATAGATAAGGAGACTATTTCTCTTTATCTTACTTTCCCTTGTAGCAACACAGTATTTTAGAATGACAACATAGGTCCATAAAAATATATAAAAGAAATAATTAGAAATTGCGTGAGTTTAAAAATCACGCTGTGTTCGAGTATTTATTTTAAAAATACATAAATCAAAGGAAATGATACTGAAAGGACGCAACACTGTGTAGATACATGGAACTTAGATAGTTGACTTTTTTTTTTTATTCGAAGGCATTGCAGATTCATCGCTTTAAAATGAAAAATAAAAATTCAAAAGAGAGTATGGTAAAACTTTACTTTATGGTACCCTTTGGCGATTTTTTGGCGCCATTCCTGTTCGTGCCGATTATACTGCTAACAGGTATGGTTGAACATTCAAAAATAACACAACGTCCATTGGATTTTCAAAATTCTAAAAACGATAAAACAATCAGAGTCTCGACTGAATCTAAATCAATCAGAACACGATTCGGTTTTGCCCAGCTTGGTGATCAATCGCCATCATAACTTGGCGAGAATCAAAGAGGCACCCTAAAGCATAGTCTAACCGAGATTATTTTTTAAATATTTTTTCTTTATAAACATTTTAATTACTGAAGAACAAATTCACTGTAAGATTCTTTATTGCTAAGTTATTTGCATTTACAATAAATGTATCAAATTATTAAAGTTTGTTAAGCACGAGTGTGAAAGGCCATTTCCACTATAAAATAAATGATTTATTTAAATAGTAGTGTGTTGCTTATAACAACTTATTAAAAGTCAGCAATCTCTTAAAAAATTCAGTACTAATATAAAACATACGTGTACAAAAATGTATGTATAATAATGTGATAAAATACGTGTACATACGTGTATAGACTTCATACACGAGAAGTATTTCATGAAAAAAAGGCTTCTAAATATCTTTCTGCATATCCATCGATCAATTGTTTTGGTAGAAATCCTTTGGATTTCTTCCCATTGAGACATATGAATGAGATCAAATGATTAACGAAATGTTCTTCCCGAAAACTGTTTATGTTCAAAGAGCTAATCCTTCCTTTTCTCCATACAATGCTTGCTGGATTTTGGTTTTCCCTAATACAAAGTCCCACAGTAGTCTCTTCTCTTGACAGCTTTCACCAGGTTTTTATTTCCATTATATCCAGGTCTATCAATCTGGTCAACAGCCATCTCAACTTTCACTTTGTTTTTTTCTTGCTAATGAATAAACTTCCTTCCAGATTTATTTATTTATCTTTTTGGAATATCTGTTGCTTCCATTCCTTTTACATATCATATGCACTGTACTATTTTAGTTTGATAAAAATCTCAAAAAATATGATTTCTCTTGTTTGATTTTTCTAGATTGTGATTGTATTTTTATCTCCACGTGTTATTTTCTACGATTCAGGAATTTCTTCTGGTAATTTCTACGTTTAAAAATTTCTTAACATATTATCTTCTCTCTTTGAAAACATCGAAGTTTCAGAAGTAATTATTAGTCTTATTGGTTTGTTGTATATTTTTTATCTTATAGTTACTTATTAAAAAGTTTATAATCACTTAAAATTAAAGATCCATTTGGCAGAATAAAATCCATTTGGCGGAATAAAAGTTATTAATTATAAAGCTTCATGTTTATGAAAGGTAAAAGAGCATGGTGATCAGCGTGAAGATATCCAGTGAATTCTAATGAGACTACTGAATATTGGTGAATAGTTTACCTGCTTTTACGTTTGTACAGGTAAAATGCGTCGGGATAGAGCTTCGAAGATTTTTTGGTTTCTTTCTTTGCAACATATACCATTAGCAATAAAAAGTCTCCAGGAAAATAATATGTGTTGGGAATGTGACCCAAAGTATCTGACAATAATTTCCATTTAAGTGGTATTAAAATTATAAGTTATATAGCTGAGAGATATGTGAAAAACGGTGTTTCTTTCATTATTAGTATAATTTAAAGTAAAACATTGCCAACAGACTAGAATCTGTGAAAGATTAATACAAGTAATTTAACGAAATGTATTTATTACATTTAATCAAAATTAAATTATTAGCAGCCAAATATTTTAAAGCTATTCAACTATTCTTAATAGAAATATGATCTAAATAGAAAAACTACATTTTAAATATTTCGCACTGAAGATATTCATGAATTATATTACTTTCAGTAATTTACACATTGCAATCAAATTTATTCTTTTTAACCAAAAAAGAATACAGATCATTAGCTATTCAACAAAACAATGTATTGTGTCAAGGTATTTCAAACTGATGTATTGTAAAATTTGCTATTGTATTTTTATTTCATGCTGCTTAATTGTATGAAATTCTTGAGAAAAGCAGAAATTCTTTTGAAAAACTAATTTTTTATCAAAACATAAATTTTTAAAAAGGCTCATATATTCTTTGTTCTATTAGACTTTAAAAAATACACAGAACAAAATTAATATAAAGTTGTATACGATAGTTTTAAACAGTACAAAACAATTAAAAATTGACTCCAATAAAGAGAATTCATATTTCTCTTATGTTAGCAAAAACAATAACACGAAAATTAGAATTTTTTTTAAAATTATAATTATTATTATTATTGAAAGTTATTGATCTGGCTTTGAACTCGTGATGCTATCCTGATAATCATTAATGTTGTTTAATATCCTCCATGTCTTGTTGTTTAAAAACCTCCAAAAGCATTACAGGATTTCTAATTAAGTCATCGCCAGATATTAAAGATGGTTCAAAATCTATTCTGGAATAAGATTTTCTGAATCTCACTTGTTGCTTGTTGGAAAAATCTTCTGACCACTATAGAAACTAAGCCCCATCATGTGGCCACTAGTAAATTTGTAAAGAGCAGTCTGACCTTTTCGGTCGTAAGTGAAGCCAAGAGAACCACCAGGGCTTGTTCTTGTGTGCCATTCTTTTATTGGAGGGATTTGCCATTTATAAACTTGTTAAAATTCTTCCTGATTGCAAAGATTTCGTAAAATGTCTTGATAGGACAGGGGTCTGGGCTTCTAAACCTCTTTTAGCCAATTCATCTGCAACCTCATTTCCATAAATATCGGCATGCGAGGGAATCAATTGCAGATGTACCATCCAAAAAAGAGAAATCTATCATTAATGTTGAAAGCATTATTGTCGTCATAAGCAAATCATAAAGTATTGCTTTTGATTGTGATAAAATTTCATTTAAAATTCCCACCAGAAGCTAGGTGAGTAGCTTAATACGATGCAAATGTGAATTTGTAATTTTTTTTTTATAAAATATAAGAATGCACACACACATAAGTCTAAGAAGTTCTTGAAAATTAACATCGATTAAGCCATGAAATGTCTTAAAAATTCTGATTAAATTATATTAATAACAAAATCAACTTAGCACGAAACACCCATAGATTTTTTTAACTTTAATTTAGCTCTTAGTGAAAAATTATAAATGAGTTTCTACTGTACCAATTCCTGAAGGGTATAATTCATATAAAAATTCGCTCGTTTGAGTAAAAAGTACGATGACACGCCGAATGATTCGAAAATAAAGTAAAATAAACGATTAATTTCCACTTAGGCATTATATAAAATATTTGTTACGCTTGATATCAGAATCGTGGCATGGAATTTTACTTGGAGACGGTGATTAGTAATAGTAAACTATATTTAACCCTGTTTTTTCAAAGACTTACATATTTGTATAAATCCAAGAATTTATTTTAGAGGAAAATTGTTTGCGCCACTTTTCATAAATGCCATATTATCCTTCTAACCTAACTGCATTCGAATAAGTACTTAACCTCAAATTAACCATCAATTTGTCTAAATTTTGGTAATAGTTCAAATTTTCAATATTCTTACCCAAAATCCATAATTCTTTTTAAAGCTTTTCTCTTGTATTATTTACGCTTGAATAAATCCAAATTTTCAACGGATTAAAATTTACGGAAAGTGATACATATGAGTTTTAACTTTTTTGTATTTTGGCTAATTTAATACTGAATGACAGCATTTTTGAAAATTTATATCTTAGTTTTGTTAATTTGAGTAAAGTATTTACACATGAATTTATGAGTAAAATATAACACGATTATTGTGTTTTATTTTATTAACTAACGTAATTTTCCATCAATTATTCTATAATTTGTGTTAAAATATAATGTAAAAATTCGAAAAGTATAGAAACATACTTATGTAATATGAAACTCTTTTTAATATGAGTTTTAATCAATATAATAACTCTTAAAAACATAATTTCATTAAAAGGATATCATTTAATGAAATTTACAGAGATACATCCGAATGATTAGCTTTATTCATAAGAAAAACTGACGCGTCTATGTTAATTTATTTTTTAAGATCATATTAACAAAAAATAATGCTAAAAATAAGTTAATTTAGAGTTGCTTCTAAGCCAAATAAAATGTTTTTAAATGATCACTTACCCTTTGCCCTGTGGCATCAATGAAACGGAGGCCAAAATAAGCAGTTTCCATCAGATTTAAATGCTTGAAAACAACATCTAATAATTGTTGGCCTCTTGAAGATTCCTAAAGAAGAGAATGCAATAGTTTAAATGAATGATGGCAACATTAATTTCATGGAAAGTAATAAATATATATATATAAACTCAGTTCACAAATTTTCTTTTCATTTGAAATGAAATTTTCGAAATTACTTTTTCAAAATTTTGTTTGCATTTGTTTGAAAGCGAAATTTCTAATATATAACCACATTCAAAATCATATTTTTTTCAAAAAGTATTTCAGTTTTTATAAAATGACATTATTATGTGCGTAAAAATTGTACATCAAGTTGTAGTAATTGAGGAACATATTAAGTTAAAATTTATATTGGAAAAAAAATGAAATATTTCAATGATTGTTTACATGTTTAAACTAAATAATTAAAATAAAATGAAAAATAGATCTTTTCTCATCTGCAAAAAATAAGGAACAAAGAATTTTTAAAAAGTATCGAAGTGAGACATATAAAACAAATGAGTAAATTTGACATACGTTATTATTTTATAATAAAGGACACAAACAGTTACTTTCTGCAATCGAACTTATTTTATAATAACAGAAATTTTTAAATTAGAAGTAAAAAATTGATATTCATTTTTATTCGAATCAAAATTTTATGTCATTTCATTAATTATTATGTCATTCTATTAATATTTTAAAATACCTATAAAAATATTAAAGCTTGCTTAAATATAGAAGGAATGTTGCAATAATACGTATTTTATGATTCTTACATTTAAAATAGTTTAAACTATAGTGGTGATATAATTTTCATTAAATTAAATTTAATTAATGGATTATTAATTGAATTTAATTTTCATTGAACTTAATTAATAAATCATTACTTGAAAAATGCATGGTTTTCACTGACAAAATACTTTTGAATTTATTAGTTAAAATATGTTTTATTAATAGAATGAATTAGGTGAAATACAAAAATTAAATTCTATTGCATCTTTAGATTTGATTTAAAGGAAAAAAAAACTATTTAAAACTAATGAAATTTTGTTTCTGATGACACCTGCCAACGCCAAGCCCGCTCGTTAGAGACTAGGCGAATGAAGCCAGAGAGAGAGCGTCTTCTGTTTTTTGAAAAGAGCACCCTCATACAAAGGTGGAAGCACTGCTTTTGGCTCATAGATGGCAGCACCATCTGAATCTTCCAATTGTGCAGATTGAAACCAGTGAAGACCCAGTAATGGGAACATGGAAAACATTGCGACCCGACAGATTTTACGAGCTCCAGTCACCATTAGTGAACACGAAGGATTTTCGGTTAAGCCGGTATTTCAACTCACCACCTTTTGGTAACGAGAACGACGCCCTAACCAACCAGGCCATCACGGCCTTTAACGAAATTATAAAAATATTGATTAAACTTTTATTCATCTTGCTTCTCCATACCAAAATAACGAGAAATTAAAAACTGTTATAATCATAAAAAATAATTCTCGGAAAGTAATTCAAATTTAAATACCTATTATTTTTATATGATATTGCCTTTCAGACTTTTTTCTGATTTCATTTTTTTTTTTTACGCTGGATTTAAATAATATTTCATCTTTCATATTAGTTGTTAAAGTAAGTTGAATTTCGTAGTTATTTTTTCTTAATTTTATTCTACTTTATTGAAAGCAATTTTACAGTTGAAATAAACATAAGCTTAGAAATATAAATTAGTTTAATTATATTTCCCTGAAATCTTCAAAGTAAAATCCAAGCCCAGATCATGTGGGTGAATAAAGTCAGAAAGAGAGTCTTCTGTTTTATGAACAAAGCACCCCAACCATGTACGATTAAGTACGATTTTGGCTCATAGATGGCAGCACCATCTGGGTTTTCCAATTCAGAGATAGGAAACCAGAGAAGATCTAACACACCCAGAGGTATTAGTTTGGAATGGAAACATGGAGGACATGTGACCAAGACATATTTTACATGCCCCAGACGCCATTAGTGAACACGACGAATCTTCAGTTAAGCTGGGATTCGAACTCACTACTTCTCGATAATAACAAAGACGCAACCGTGGTCTTTTAAGAAAATGTACATTTATGTATTGGATGAATACAGACATTAACATGAAAAGGCTATATAACACAAATGTAAAGATAAAACAAAGTACTTCGGAAGCAAATTTCACAGCGAAGATTAGAGTTGGTTAAGTTATTGCGATAAATTTCCAGTTGTCTGCTTCTGATGATCTAAGTCATTAAAGACAATCATTTGTCTAGAAATTTTGAATTGTGGTCAAGTGATGAGGTACCCTATTTTCACATTATATCATCCTGAAGGAAGTATATTGGACTCGAATCAATGTCACACAAAAGAAATATGATAGGTTCGCTAGCAAGTTGGTCTTCACCTAAATCATGTATCGAACCCACAACCTCTGGTCATGAAAATGACGCCTGACATCACTAGGTATTTTTATTTATCTATTGATTCCTTTGTTTATAAGCCTGCAAGGTTTATAAATAAATAAATCAACAGATAAAAAACATCCTTCCGGATGAAGCTAGAAAATTATCAATAACAACAGCACACCATGTTAACATAAATCGATTCGCGAACTGTCACAAACAGATTCGTACATAATAAGAAAAATTTCAGTCTCTACAAACTGACTTTTCCAAAGTGTATTAAATTATTCAGTACGCGGTGGTATTGGGCCGTAATCGATTCGTTGAACTTTATTAATCCCTCGCATACTGATACAGACACGATAAAAATCTGTTCTCGCGCATATAAAAGGGAATGCCTTCATGCTCTTTCACGCATGCATTATAATCGTCACGTTACTGCCATCAACAACTCCTGACATTAGCAAACAATGAAACTTAATAGTGAGTAAAGGGGTAGGGGGGGGAGGAATGCAGAGATAAAATTGTATCATTTGCGTCGTGACAGTGGTTCTCCCTTCCAGCACATAATACAGCGTGTGTAAATGCTGTTAGAGGCAAGTCACGAAATTTCCGTCGAATTTCCAGCTTTGAAAAAGCTAAACCAAATATCCCACTAAGTTAAAAAGCATTAAATTTGTTATTGAGTACCGGCGGCTAGTTATTGTTCACGTCAAACGGCGGCAAGTGGAACTGCTTTCACTGTTGAATCACGGCATTAGCAGAACTTTTTTTTCTGTAAAGAATGTTATGTCTTCCTTTTGTTTTTTTCGATTTCTCTGAATTATATATTTCTTATAGCTAATAACGATACAATTTCATCACTCAAAGATTATTTTTTCTAAAGTTATTTTTGAATTGAACAAATAACGTACGTTATTTATATTTCCAATGACTGTCAAATTCAAAATTACTTTATAGGAGACTTTATAAATTCTGATAATGTTCACATCTTTTGTCACATTCCAGATGTATTGTCTTTAAAAACTTTTCCTTAATACTGGATTCAATTTCAACTTGTAGCTAAAATTTTTATAATGGTTTGAAATTCAGATGCTTTAAGCAATGAGACTAGTTCTCGTATGTGAAAATTGACCATAGAGTGTGAAATATATATATATATATATATATATATATATATATATATATATATATA
>JAPDSC010047986.1:0-10541 GCA_026290005.1 Latrodectus geometricus
ATAATTGCTTTTCTTAACTCAATACCTGCAGATAGCATTAATTAGTATTGGTAAGAACAGCAGGCCATTTTCCACCGAGACCCGGAGTGGGGTAATGGCTTAATCTCGGTCGTTTTTTTTTTTTTGTTTACCCGGGGTTTCGCCGAAAAATCATAAACTGTTTATGAAATATCAGCCCTATTCCCCGGGGAAGGACACTCTTCAACTTGATTTAGTAAGCAAAACTCTTCAACTTGATCATATAATAGTATAAATAATAATTAAAATATTTATCGGAAAAAATTTCACTTACCTAGCCTCCACGCCGTTGCGGAGGCATATTTGGATCCGTATTCTGTCTAAGGGTTCTAAGTAGCCGAGCGATCAGTTCTAGTCTTGACTCTGTGTTCGGCTGTCTTGGAACAGTTATCGAATTAGAGTTTCTATATCTCGCTATTAAACTTCTGTTGAACGAATCTTGAGTATTCTCCATAACACTGTTTGATAGAAATGAAACGCATTTTACTTAAATGCGCGAAAGTGGGGGGGGGGGTTTCTACCCACATTACTAAATCTCATGTATCTTCCATTAGAGAAGAAAAATGCGCTGGCGCTGACGGCTACTTCAAGTTGTAAACTTTTACGAAGTTGGAATCCGAATTAGTGAGGATTATGTGGGAAGATAATACGTTGGTCGACAGTAGGAGTTTTTTTTCTACACGCCTTATTAGGTTTCACATCTCTTCCATTAAAGATAAAAAAATGTTGTTTTATAGCTACGACGCCCAAAATTCTGATGATTATTCAAGACTGACACAATTCTCAAAAACAAGTGCGAGTGGGATAATCTTAACCTAGAAATTAAATGCAGCGTAGATGAATTAAATGCGTAGCAAACTTAAAAAAAGTTTTATTGTAAGATAAAAACTATTATATACGTTTTCTGAACAAGAGTCGATGGCTTAGAATCATAATACAAGCAAGATTCTAAACTATCGATTCTTTTTAAGTAAGCACAGAGATCACAGGTTCGAACTCCAGAGACTCTCCAAAAGAAATATATAATTGTTACCCATGTAGATAAAAAAAATGATATTTAGGAATATATAATTTATTTACATCCTATATTTTTAAAGAATAGGTTTTGTTCTTTTCAGAACATTTTCCTTAATTATTTTTTTAAATTTTTTTGTTATTCATTTTTTATTTTTTACTTAATTGCGAGAAAGTATATAAACAGCGTATTTTTGGTTTTCGGAATAAAGTGGAAAAAGTATATGAAACTTTTGGAGCAAAATTATTTCGTTTCTCAATGTCGGCTTCGAAAGACAAAGATGTCGAAACAAATTTTATCTAATGCAGTGATATTACTAAGTGTTATAATTGTAGAATACATAATTTTTCTGATTTATTTGCAAGCGCAAACACCATCGAATCTATCTCAAAAAGTGAATATCACAAACACATCGTGCTTCGTTTCTAAGCATATAGGAAGAAAAATTTTTCTTCATATCTGCTTCAAAGATAAAGAACAAATATTCGATTTGCGATATTTTTTCTCCAACCAAACATTGAATCCAATTCCTGAGATTGTGGGAGTTCAATTAACAGAAAAAGAATTTAGAAAAGTTTGCGAAATGTGTTGACCTGTTACCGATCATGTTGCTTCGACTTAAATTTCCATCGTCGATGATCATTAATGGTCCCAGTCAAAGCGGAAAAACTCATTTAGTGCGGAAAATTGTTTCTGAGCAAATATACGAAGCACCGATAAAAAAAGTTGTATGGTGTTATAAAATCTTTCAACCCTGGTTTCACGAAGAAAGAAATATTAAATTCATAGCAGGTTTGCCAACAGAAGATGAACATTTTGATCTTTTGATTCTTGATGATCTTATGAACAATTTAACACCTGAGATATCGCAAATGTTTACTGTTGGATCTCATCATAAAAATTTCAGCATAATTTTAATAACACAAAACCTTTTTCCCCGCATTAGAATTGCTAGGGATATTAGTTTGAATGCTCACTATATAATACTTTTCCGAAACAACAGAGATCAATCGCAAATCGCTTGTTTTGGAAGACAAGTGTTTCCTAATCGTTCCAAATTTTTTATGGAAGCCTATAAAAAGGCAACATCGGAAAAATATCACTTCTTACTAGTTGATTGCTTTCCAACAACGGATGAAGAATTAAGATTACGACAATCCATTTTTCCAGATCATAACGGTATAAATTGGGTATATGTGCCAGAAGAAAAATGAATAGAATTAAACGACATGTACATTTGTTGCATATTTTATCCGCCGCGAGTCCTAAACAGCGAAATGCTATATTGAAGACTGCCACCAACGAACAGATAAAAACACTGTGTGAAATATGTCAAAACATATTAAACGGGAATATCTCGAACCGATTGAATGTTCGAAATTTGTGTCGTTATAAACGAATCATTCGACAGCTAGCCGACAAAAACATTTCTATCGCTCGAAAACGCAAGATATTAACTGTTAACCAAAGAGGAGGATTTTTACCTCTCATCCTTCCAGGTGTTTTGAGTCTTATCGGAGGTGTAATAGGAAAAGCTATAGGAAAACGAATTTAAGAATGGCTAGAAAAATGGCATTAGTTCCAAAAGAGCTTGTTTCAGAATACTATCAGCTGAACAAGCCTGAAATAAGAGTTGAAGATCAAATTTCAAAGTTATTGCACGAAGAAGAAACACCTGATGATGTGAAAGCTAAGCTATTAGCACACTGGATACCGAAATATCAGCGTTTAATGCAACCTCCTCCTCCTCCAAAACCGTTTGAGATTCCGAAGGAATTATTACAAGAACTAGAAACCCAGAAGGAAAAACTATCTGTACCTGTTCCTCCCAGAATGAATATGATTGCAAAATACATAGCATATGCAGTTCCGAAATCGAGAAAGAAGTATATCTTACCGATTTTAGAAAAACTGAGAGAAGTGAGTTACACATTTAACGATAGAAACGAATTGGAAAAAAGAGGGGAAACCAGAATACAGAAGTAATGGAATTGATTTGTTCAGTTATTTAATGAGGAATGAAAAAGTTCCTAGACAACCGCCTCGAGGATTCAATACTCTTCTTCAGGGAATTTTAGACGCGAACATACCATTAGACTGGATTCACAATAAATATGTTCGAGATCATCTACTTCTCTCACAAGTAAACCCACAATATAAAGAACCAGGCTTCTCGCCAGAAACACCAAATATCGCTGAGAACTCTAATTCAAAGAGATTGACAACAGCGGAAAGATTATTGAAACTCTCGAATACTGATACTTCACCTGAAGCTCAAAAATGGACAAATTGGTCGGAAATAGGAATACGAGAGAGAGACAACAAAACTTCTCCTTCTCTCATAAACTGGGAGAGGTGGAAAGATTAAAAAAACTATACTATGATCCAAAGGAACCTGGTTCGTTTGGAGGTGTCAAGAGACTGTCAGAAGCTAGCGGTGTAAAGAAGAGTCGCGTTAGAAAATTTCTCTCTGGAGAAGATACTTATACACTTCATTTTCCTGTTCGCTATAAATTCCAAAGACGGAAAACAATTGCATACGGAGTGAACGAGTTGTGGCAAAGTGATTTGGTAGATCTACAAAAACTATCACGCTTTAACAATGGTTATCGATACCTCCTAACAATTATAGATGTTATGTCAAGATATTTAAGAGCAATTCCCATTAAAGACAAGAAAGCCCATACGATTGCTAAGGTGTTCAACAAAGTGTTCATAGAGGCAAAGCCCAGAAATCTTCAAACAGATTTTGGGAAAGAGTATCACAATAAAACAGTTCGTGCACTGTTCAAGAAACATAATATCCATCACTATTCAACGAAAAGTGAAGCAAAATGTGCAATTTTGGAAAGAGCTCACAGAACACTACAAAATAAAATGTATCGTGTTTTCACATATCGAAATTCTTATAAATATTTAGACATTTTACCGTTGATAGTTGATTCTTACAACCATTCAGTTCATCGAAGTCATGGAATGGCGCCAGCCAAAGTCACACAAGCTGATGAGCCTCGCTTATATAAATCCTTGTACAATGTAGACTCTCCAGTCAAGTTTCGCTTTGCAGTTAACGATGTGATAAGGATTTCAAAAGCAAGGAAAGTTTTTAAGAAAGGCTATCTTCCTGGATGGACTGAAGAAACGTTTAGAATTTACAAACGTTATCCAACAAACCCTCCTACATATGCATTGCAAGACCATTCTGGCAAGGAAATTACAGGAAGATTTTACACCGAAGAACTCGTTAAAATAAATAAGTCTGATAAGGATTTTTGGGCAATTGAAAAAATTATTCGTACTAAGGGGAAAGGTGCTTCACAACAATTTTTGGTGAAGTGGGTTGGTTTCGACGATTCATTTAATTCTTGGATTAAAGCAGAATGGTTGAAATCCTGAATGACTTTCATGTTCTTCTACCTTCAAATGCTAGTATGAAATATTTTCCTAACAATACACCAGATCATTTTCGAACGAAATTAGCCAAACCTATCACTTTGATAGGAGAATGGGAATGTTGCTTAGCCGAAGCTACTCTTCCAGGAAAGTACTTTACAATTCAGTCTCGTTACAACGATTCTTATATCATTCAGAGAGAAATTGATGTAGAAATAGAAACATTACTACCAACATTTCGTATTCCTCTCTACAATGAAGATCACTTAGACTTTGTAGAAGGAATAATGGCAAATATGAAAAAATATTTTATTGATCCTCCCCTAAAATTTACTTTGATTGAAAAGAGAAAGAAACTGAAAATTGAATTGAAACGAGGATGGGAATGGATTACAACAGCTGAAAAAGGAAGTTAGTTGCTAAGGTTGTTGAGCCTAGATCCAACAAAAGACGATATAACACCTAATAGTCCACTAGGATTTCTTGCTTATATTCATTATCGTTCTCCAAATAAAGAAGTTTTTAGAAATCAGGAAATTACACTGATTGCAAGAGAACCGATTGTAGACCAAACCTATGATATAATACTGGAAGATGGGGATTTAATAGAACAGATAAATAACAAATTAAAAGAAATATCGTTATCAAATGATATTAAAATTGAAAGCAATAATAACCAAGTAACAGTTTCGCTGCCATCGCATGTAAATATCGAACTCAGACGAAATTCCTGTCCTCGATTAATGACTGCATTAAACATATCTAATAACAGCTTCGTAATACGAGGAGAACAAACAAAAACACAATTTTCCTATACACAGCCTGCTACTTCATTAAAAGATGAAAAATTTCGCGTGATCAGTTATAAAGTTTTTCCGAGTATTCGTAAAGAGAATAGAACTGCCACATACAAAATATCTAGTGGTATGTATCGTGAAGCTAAAGATTTATTCAAAGAATTCAAATTCATAGCATTACAGTTATTGCCTGATTCTAAGGTGGGTTTACACGTTCCCCCAAACACCATAGTCACTTTTGCAGAAAAGCTTAGCGATTTGCTAGGATTTACTGCAAGAACATTTCATCAGGGTGATTATAAATCTGATTATACTTTGGATTTACGCGCAGGTATTACAGAAATATATGTATACTGCGATATAGTATCACCTTCCTTGGTAGGAGATTCCTCAACATCTATTCTAAAAATTATCCCAGTGGCAAACGAAACTAATGATCAGATTGTTAAATATTTTTCTGTGCCGTTGTACTTCAGAGAAAAAAAACAATATTTTGATATTATTGAAATTCAATTGCGCACTAGCAGCGGTACTCCTATTAAATTCATATCGGGTAAAACAAACTTAGTGCTCTCTTTCAGAAAGAAATTTATATAAATCCAATGACATTCTCATCGATCTCCATATCTGCTTTCAACCATGTCGAAGCGCGGTCACAGGCTACAACCAGAACATTGTATTGCGTATTATTTAAATCAAACAGGCAATGCAGACCCTTACTTTTCTTCCCATTATCCCATTCAGAGAGGTTATGGCTTTTTCAGTAACTTGCGCCGATTTGCTTTACCGCTGATGATGCAAGCTGGAAAATATTTAGGAAAACGTTTATTGTCATCTGTGTCGAAATATAATTGAAGATGTATCACAAGGAAAATCGCTTCGCAATGCTGCTAGAGATCAGTTTCGCCAAACAGGACGCGAAATAACAAGCGATGTTATTCGCAAATTAAGTGGAAAAGGTCTTAAAAGGAAGAAAACTATTAGAAAGCAACACTCGAAGCGTAGGAAATCAAATAAACCAGACGTATTTTCAGAGCTCTAAAACATGGAAAATTGCTACTGCACAAAAAGCGAACTAGATCTTTTCGTTTCATCGCCTATTCAACTGGCGATTGATCATTCTTCATTTGTAGAAATACATCCGATTGCTTCCATTTCGGATAGCAATACAATTGAATTTCTTGTTACCGGGTTAGGAGATGCATATTTCGATTTATCGCATGTGTTTTTGAATGTTCAGGCGAAAATTTTGAAAGCTGATGGAACAAATTTTACAGAAAATGATCGATGCGGACCGATTAATTATTTGCTAAACACTATGTTTTCCGAATGCCACATCTCGCTTAACGATCGTAATATCTCTTCGGAAAGTAATTATCCTTACAAATCTTTTATACAAAGTGTTCTGTTTCATCCCCAATCTTCTCAACAGAATTTTTTGAGTGCTGGTTTGTTCTGCAAGGATACTGTCGGTGAATATGATGACACTAATTTGGGAGATACTGGAAAGAATGCTGGATTAAAACAGAGATGGAAACGGGTTAAAGAAGGCAAACTATTTGATATGTGCGGAATGCTTCATATTGACTTAGGAACTCAACCACGTCTTTTAATTAGCGGAACAACGATACGAATTCGTTTGTTAAAAGCAAAGGACGAATTTGCTCTCTTAGCTAACACTGGAAGTTATCGCTTACAAATCGAAAATATAAGTCTGTTTATCAGAAAATGCGATGTATCGAGCTCAATTCTAGTTGGCCACGAAAAAGCATTAGAACAATCTCTGGTGCAAATGCCTTTCACAAGAATTGAGACTAAGACATTCACACTCAGTTCAGGATTGAAGAGTGTTATAATTCCTAATGCAATGAATGGAATTCTTCCCTCGCGTATGATTCTAGGATTAGTATCCAATTCTGCATTCAATGGAGATTTGAAGAAGAATCCGTTTAATTTCCAACATTATAATCTGAATTATATTTCGTTATCGGAGAACGGAGTTCAAATCCCTATGACAGCCTATACACCTTCTTATCAAAATAATCTGTATGCCCGAAACTATTTAAGTTTGTTCACAGACCTCGCTCAACACAATACTAATGTCACATTAGAAGAATATAAAGAGAATACTTGCTTGTATGTGTTCGATCTCACGCAAGATTTTTCTGCTAGCGATCCATTTATGAATATAGCCAGAAGCGGTGAAATATCGATTCACCTGAAATTCGATAGAGAACTATCGGAAACTGTTACATTAATAGTCTACATGGAAATGCAATCATTAATTGAAATTGACAAAAGTAGAAATATATTTGTTGACTATTAAATACTATGGACACGCAAACACTGTTAAGTTTAGCCCTCAGCGATCCTAAAATTAGAGGAACGTTTGGCGGAGTGTTTGCGAGTGATCTATTGCCCGAAACACGAGGATATTATCGATCATTTATTGTAAACACGCATCCTTCTACGAAGAAGGGAGAACATTGGCAAGCGATCTATTTTGACAACAACCGCAATGGCATTTTTTTTTGTTCTTATGGCACATTTCCGAAAGGAAACATTAAAAAATTTATTACTCAAAATTCCTCTAAAATAGAATGGAATTCGCATATATTACAACATCCTCGTACCAGCTCATGTGGACTTTTCTGTCTATTTTTTCTATGGCATGTGAATAGAAGATTACCTATTACGAGATTAACAGAAACAAATGTTTGCGAAAATGAACGAATTGTAACACGTTTTGCGCATCAACAATTTAAATTGATAAATCATTCAACATTGCTCTCCTCCAATCAACAATGTAAATCTTATCGAGAGGCGATATTAGAAAATCAAAAAAAGAAAGATATTATAACAACGTCATAGCTAGCGAATTCAGATGATCGCTAGACATGGAGAGATTCGGATATGTTGTTATGGATCCTTGCTCCAGATGTGAGTATTTGTATATTCACAATACTCTCTATGATAATATTCTAGAGTGCACTGAAAATGCTCGACTTCATAAAACTTCTGCGGAGCCTGCGAAGATAATGTATTTCACTATATTGTCGAACACAGACATTGTTAAGTGTCTACATGATAATCAAACAGATGAAAAGCGATTTGGTTTCTGCCAACTGACAAAATATAATACTGCAGAGAAATACAATGTTTATTCTTCTCACAAGACTTTGTTTGAATCAGTTGTGGAGAGTATTTTAGCAACGAAAGGTGTTTCATGGAATGAACTCGCAGATTGTACAAATTTTGAAGCAAAATTTGGATACTTCAAACTACTAGACAATGATGAAATTGTTTTTTATTTGCATTGTTTGTAACAAATTAGAAATTTGCATTGTATATTAAATATTTTGTAACTTGTTGCTTAACATAATAAATATATTAAAATATAATAGTGTGTATCTCATTTTTTTTAGATTTAAAATAATTCTATTCTTGAAACATTTAATTTAAGAGTTATGATAGAGAAAAAAATGTTATAGATCAGGAGTATTCGGAATAAATTAACTTTGGAGGAAATTTAATAAATTGACCTTAAATGATACTTATGTTTTTTAAACGCCTTTATGCAAATGGCTTATTACAATAAATTAACTTTGAAGAATATTCGTTAAAATGACCTAGAATCCCACTCATGTTTTTGTAACATAGTTGAAAGTACTTAATTTATGAGCAACCTACACTACTTTAACTTTCAGCTTGATAATTAAAATTCAGGAAAATTTTCTATAAAAACTCTCCTATGCTACTGACACATCAACATTTGCATTTGTGCATTAGTTCTCCGCTGATTTTCAACATGGATTGTGGTAAGTTGTTTTTCAGTTATTGCGTTTTCTCTCTATCTTACCAAATTTTAGAAATCTAAGTTGATAGTTATTTTGAAATGCTTAAACTTAGCTACGAAACTAAATTCTTTTATTTATTTTTTAAGCTAGAATAATAGATGATGAGGATTGCGCTCCTAAGAAAAAACCAAAAAAATTTGACTTAAACATCTCTACAGAAATTGAAACTAAAAACTCACAGATACCAAACTATTCTGTTTATTTGGGAAAAAACACTGCTCTTGAAATCAAACACTTTAGAAAACAAAAATTTTAAGCGATGAATTAAACAACACACCAGTGTATCAAACTTATTATTTCTGCAGTAATGCCTTGCGCATTTTATCTGCTGCACAAATATTTTCCGTAATAGATGAGGGCTTTAGGAAAATTATGAATTCTGTTGATAATTTTACTAGAAACGGAAGCGGATGGCTTCTGCATAAAATCGATTTTGTAGATTTACACATTGGCAATTATGCCAAAATTATTGGAGGATGTAAAACGGTCAAACTACCGAATAAATTATCTAATAAAAAAGCGCTTTTATCTATCAATTGTATTAATAATAAATGCTTCATTTATTGCATATTAGCTGCGTTATTCCCTAAGCAAAAGCATGCTGGTCGCTGTAGCATATACAAAAAACATTTGCAAGCTGTTGATACAAAAATGTTAAAGTTTCCTGTCGAGATAGCAAACATCAAACTTTTTGAAAATGTAAATAAATTAAATATCAATGTTTTTGCTTTTGATGAAGGCATGATATATCCTCTTTACACTAGTTCTCAAAACTATAGAGAAATAGATTTGTTTCTCTATGAAAAGCATTATTATCTAATAAAAAATATAAACAAACTTTTGAAACATAAAAAGCATTTTAATTATTATTGCAAACGTTGTTTGAATGGATTTGTACGAAAACAGACTTTAATTGAACATCAAACTCTTTGCCTTCATAACAAGCCACAACGTGTTTCAATCCCTCAAAATCTGATTTTGAAATTTAAAAACATTAATAGATCTCTCAAACATCGTTTTGTGATGTTTGCTGACTTCGAATGCGCATTATCTAAGGTTTCGACTGTTACTCCAAATGATAAAAAATCCTTTACATGTGAGCTGGAAAAACATATTCCTCTCTCCTATGCAATGGTTGTTATCGATCAAGATGATAAAATATAATTCCTTTAAATTTAGAAAAAATATCTATGTTTACATTAGATCATTTAAAATTCTTAGATAGTTTTCAATTTTTAGACAGCTCTCTTGATACATTAATTGAAAATCTCGAATCATGAATTCAAAATGTTTGATAGTTTCTTTCAACACAACAAAAACAAGTATTTGCTTCATCGAAAAGGTGTATTTCCATATTCATATTGTGATCTCATTGACAAACTTCAAACTATTGGTTTACCTCCTCAAGCAGCTTTACTAATTAATGCTATCTGCAGGTATTGAGTTAAGAAAAGCAATTAT
>JAPDSC010047993.1:0-51422 GCA_026290005.1 Latrodectus geometricus
GGACCTGACCGCACCACCCACCACCGAGTCCAACAAGGGGATGCAGACCAGCTGCACCAGTGCTAGCCAGATCCTATACGCTCACAGTACATCCCTGTGATGGCCTCCACCCTTAACGAGTCATCCAGCAGATGTACCGATCGCTTGATCCATAAAGCCGATTGATGTGCTGAGGACCACAGCACACCTCCCGTTTACCTGAAGCAGAGGCCAAAGTAATGTGTTGGTCTCTGGGGGCCTCAATTACCAGGACCCTCCTTTCCAGGGACACGGGTCTCCACGCACGGCAAACACGTGGGTGATTTAGTCCCCAAGAGTAGCTATTAACAACAGAGCGGCGACAGCTGCTCAAGGGGAGCCCTCAACCTCGTAAGAGGCAACCACATTGAGGGAGAAAAGGAAGAAAAAGCAGAAGGGTAGAGAAGAGAAGAAAATAAAGAAGAGGACAGATCACTGGGGTACCTCGGGATTGTGACACCCGTGTTTACTTAAAGAAAGTAAACCCCCTGAGGGGTTACTTAAAGAAAGTAAACCCCCTGAGGGGAAAATGAGTGATTGATAAACCCGAAGGAGTTTGTCCTAGAAAAGAATAACTGCATTCATATTAATCAGAGTGGCTTCCGCAAAGGAAGATCCACTCTTGATAACATAACATGTTTGGAGACCCAGATTCACAATGCCTTTGTGCAAAGAAATCATCTGGTCTCTATATTCTTCGACATAGAGAAGGCTTATGACCGTACGTGACGTTATGGAATTCCCCGTAAGATTTATGATTTTGGCTTTCGGGGTAATCTGCCGATATTCCTCCAGAATTTTCTAAGCTCCCGTATTTTTAAAATACGTATTGGAACAACTTTTTACAATAGTTTTAATCAATCTGAGGGTGTACTTCAGGGTTCAATTTTAAGCGTCACACTTTTTAGTTTTTTTCATCAGTAGCATTCTCCATCACCTACCTTCATCTATTCAAAGTACATTGTTTGTTGACGACCTGCAGATATCATGTCAGGGGTCCAATATGCGATTAATTGAGAGACAATAACAAACTGCTGTAAATAAATTAGCTGCATGGTGTGCTGAAAATGACCTTTCTAAATCTCCTGGCAAGAGTAACTGTGTCCATTTTTGCAGGAAGACAAGCCTGCGTAATGATCCAGTGATTCACATCAACAATACACCAATACCTGTAGTCAATGAGGTAAATTTCCTCGTATGATTTTCGGCAGAAAATTAACCTTTCCTCCGCATGTTTTAAATTTGCGGAAGAGGTGTCAGCGATCGCTTATTATCCTCAAGGTGCTTTCAAATACATCTTGGGGTGCAGATCGCACATCACTTCTTCGAATTTACCAGTCAGTAATTTTATCTCGCATTGACTACGGTTGTGTTGCTTACGGATCAGCTAGATCTTCCGTCTTACGCAGATTGGACACTGTTCAGCACTCTGCTTTAAGAATATGCTCTGGTGCATTTCGCACTTCACCCGTCCAGAGTCTATATGTAATCTGCCAACAATTACCATTAGACCTGCGGCGGATGCAGCTGTCATTTAGTTATTATTCAAAAATTATGTCCTCACCTCATCATCCATTACGGTCCATAGTTCCAAAAGCCTCTATTAAAACACTACACCATGCTCGGCCAATGAGCATCTCACCTTTTCTCACACGAATGAAATCACATTTGTCTTTGACTGATCTACGTGATTTGCGGATTGTATCACCAAATTATTTTGCTCATCCGCCTTGGTATAACCCGACACTTGCTTTTATTCATTCCTTTACTCAATATGCAAAGTCTGACACAACTCCTATTGTCCTTCAACAGCTATTCTATCCTCATCGCTTTCAATATCAATTATACAGACCTGTATTCACAGATGGATCGAAATCAGCAGGACATGTGGGCTGTGGAATTATCATGAATAATACATCTTTCAGCTACAACCTACATCCGTCCTACTCCATCTTCACTGCTGAAGCAACAGCAATTTACTATGCTCTTCAGCAGCTGAATACAGATGACGATCGTCAATTTTGTATATATACTGACAGCTTGAGTGTTTTGGAAGCTTTGAGAGGCAATAGTTTTAATAATAATCCTGTTGTGTCTAAGATTTTCAGAGTATTGGAATCCCTTGCTGGCAAGGGTTATTAAATTTTATTTTGTTGGGTACCAAGTCACGTAGGTCTTGATGGAAATGAGAGAGCGGATGCTGCTGCAAAGGCTGCATCAGGTCAAATTGTACCATCAGTTCCGCTCTCTGATGTGAGAAGGGGTGTAAAATCATTAATTTATTCCCTTTGACAGGAATCGTGGAATATGCAGGTTGTCAATAAATTAAATTGTATTTTCTCATCTGTCACCTCATTTCTTGTTTTACCGTTACGAAGTGCCGATGTTCGATTAACTCGCCTTCGTATCGGACACACACGTTTCACACATAGACATCTATTTCTAAGTGAATTAAACCCATGGTGTGAAACGTGTGATGAACCTTACACAATTCATCATATTTTAATATCATGTCATTATTTTAACCAGCAACGTTTACAATTTTTTAAATGTGATATTTTAACCTTGTCTGATTTGTTGGGGGAACCACCCCACAGAAATCTTTTTGCCTATTTAAAGGCAATTGGATTTCTTCATTTTATTTAAACTTTATGAAATTTACTTTTACAAGTTTACTCATTTAGATTTTAATATATTTATATACAATTATTTTTGTTTTTAAAGTTTTTAACGTTGAGTATGGGTTTTGCCAATAAAAGTTCTCCTTAAAATTTAATTTTTTGGCGCTGCTTGTTCTCTTTGGACCTTGCGCCACAAAACCCAACCAACTAACTAACTAACCTAGAATGGTATGAGACCCGAAAAAATTGCACATTTGATTTTAGACATGAAATGTTAAAATATTGCCGGTTAAATTTTTTTTTCTTCTGAAGAATTATGTTTTGTTACCTTCTTTCCTGTTATAAAAAATTGCTTTTTGTTTGTGTTTTACAGATCAGATGTTGATATCCTCAGGCGCTGCTATTTAGAGTTTCCGTCGCAATTCATTTTGATAGCAGAAATGGATCCATTCACATATGTGACAATTGCATCAGCTTGCATGGCTGCTTTTATAGCACATCACATCAAGCCAGATACTATAGCCATGGTTCCAAGTCACGAAAAAAAAATTACAGCCTTGATAGAATAAGGTGTTTAGAATTTATTGCGAAAAATGATTATATCATGATTCTTCTTTGCTCTAAATGGTAAAGGCAAGCAAAATATCGAGGGTCATGATGTTTGTTGATGGATTTTGTAAGGAAGCGAAAACTATTTATGAGTATCATGTAAGAATTGTTTTTTATAATTTAAATTAACAGATTTCATAATTTCTCTCTGATTTTCAAAGTGTATGTATTTAATTTTAAGGATGTTTCTATCATGGATGTGAGATGTGCTATGATAATGACATAGTAAATCCTGTTCTGGGAATACCAATGGGAGCTCTTCATATTAGAACTCAGAAGATTACTGAACTTCTACGCAGCATTGGGTACATTGTGATTGAAATATGGGAACACGACTTCCAAGAAATGAAAAAGATTCCAAAATGTACTGAGTTTTTCAAAACTCATTCTGTTGACGACTGACTAAATCCCGGACATGCGTTTCTTGGAGGGCGAACAAACGCGGTACAGTTGTATTTTAAAGGAAACGCGAAGTACATTGACTTCACAAGCCTTTATCCGTGGGTAAATAAATGCGGTTTATATCCAGTCGGACATCCTGATGTTATAACATCAAACTTTAAGAATGTTGAAGACTATTTTGGAATTATAAAATGCAAAATTTACCCACCGAGAGGGTTATACCATCCAGTGTTACCATATCGATGCCAAAACAAGCTAATGTTTCCATTATGCTATACGTGTGCTAAGAACAATAATCAGTCACGATGTACCCATAATGATGAAGAACGAGCACTAATTGGAACATGGGTAACAGGAGAAGTGAAAATGGCTCTTAAAAAAGGTTACAAAGTTTCACAGGCAATTTTTGAAAAAATTTATGATAAAGCATTATTTAATTTTTTTTTCTAGAATAATTTTATTACTACATGTATCTATTTATTTAATTATTGCATTTCTCTTCTTAGATTTACGAAGTTTACCATTTTAAAGAAACGGCTACGGATTTATTTAAATCCTACATAGATCTTTTCCTCAAAATAAAACAGGAATCGTAGGGCTGGCCTACAGAATACTTTTCTGAGGGAAATTAAAAAGAATATCTGAAATCTTACTTGGAGAAAGAAGGTGTGCAGTTGGATGCAGATTCAATTAATTTTAACCCTGGAAGAAGGAGTGTTGCAAAACTAGCACTTAACAGTTTTTGGGGAAGGTATTTTCGCTCGTTTGTTTTATAAAAGAAAACAGTCAACACATCAAAATTTGATCATAGTATAATTTTTTTTTATATACATATTTAATTTTTTTTCAGATGGGGAATGAATCTTAATAAAAACCAACTGACTTTCGTGTCTTCTTTACCAGAATTTAACAAGATGCTAATAAATAGCATCTTGTTAAATTCTGGTAAAGAAGACCTGGAGGGCAATGATAAGGCTGATGCAGCTGCTAAATCTGCATCGGCTGTACATCATCCATCTGTCCCTCTTACTGATGTGAGAAAGGTTATTAAAAACTTTGTTTTTTTTCTATGGCAGGAGTACTGGAATATGCAGGTCTCCAACAAACTATGTACCATATTTCCATACGTCATCCCTTCATTAGTTTTACCGTTACACGTTTCACACACAGACGCCCCCCCCCCTCAGGGGGTTTACTTTCTTTAAGTAAACACGGGTGTCACAATCCCGAGGTACCCCAGTGATCTTTCCTCTCCTTTATTTTCTTCTCTTCTCTACCCTTCTGCTTTTTCTTCCTTTTCTCCCTCATTGTGGTTGCCTCTCATGAGGTTGAGGGCTCCCCTTGAGCAGCTTTTGCCGCTCTGTTGCTATTAGCTACTCTTGGGGACTAAATCACCCACGTGTTTGCCGTGCGTGGAGACCCGTGTCCCTGGAAAGGAGGGTCCTGGTAATTGAGGCCCCCAGAGACCAACACATTACTTTGGCCTCTGCTTCAGGTAAACGGGAGGTGTGTTGTGGTCCTCAGCACATCAATCGGCTTTATGGATCAAGCGATCTGTGGTGTTAAACGCATCACTGTCAGAAGAGATGGTAAAGTTATCGAAACTAAACATCTCATTCTGACATTTGCGACACCAGACCTTCCAGATTATGTTAAAGCTGCTTACATGAATCTTCCCGTCGGGCCTTACATTCCAAATCCCTTGCGATGTTTTCAGTGCCAACGTTTTGGGCACTCGAGAAATGCTTGCAGGGGCAAACTGACTTGCGCTCGCTGCGCAGCAGTTGGCCACGATAATTCGACCTGTACAGCAAAGGAGGCATGTGTCAACTGTCATGGTGACCATCCCTCCTATTCTCGTAGTTGTCCTCAATGGGTACAAGAAAAAGAAATTACCACCTATAAAGTGAAAAATAAATGTTCTTACCCTGAGGCCAGGAAACAGGTTACCTCTCGTACACCGCAACCTGGTATGAGTTACGCAGCCGCTGCAAGAAAAGTCACCAAAAATATAAGTACTCAAACGGATACTCTGTCACTTCCTGTCAATAGATTACCCCAAACATCAAACGAAAGGCCAAAATCTTCAAATTCCATCTTTCGAAGAGCTCCTTTGGCTAAATCAAGAGGCGTCAAAGCCTCAAAATTAAAATCTGCAAAGGAGGGCGCACGAAAGCCCTCCTTATCCACCCGTAAAGCCTTATCCCTAGAAGCTGACGCAGTTTCTCTTCATCCCTCGGACGATGATGTATCGTTCGAGGAGATGTCAGATGATATGCCTTCCAGTTCTGGGAAAGGAGCTTTTCAATTTAGAAAATAACTTCCTTTGTTTCTTGGAACTGCCATGGTTTGCGATCCCATCTTGATGACATCAAGTGTCTATCGTCAGCTTATAACCCCGCATGTATAGCACTTCAGGAAACTTTCCTGAAGTCCTCCATTAACATTTCTATGCGTGGGTTTAAATGCTTTCGAAAAGACTGTGGTGACGATGGTGCAGTGTCTGGTGGTGTTTGTCTATTAACATCCAATAACTTCCCCAGCACTGTCCATCCATTAAACACTACTCTACAGGCTGTAGCTGTGAAAATTCACACGACAAACTTAATTACAGTCTGTAGTTTGTATTTGCCACCACATGATGTCATTCGCCAAGAGGAACTCGATGATTTAGCTGATCAGCTGGCGGTGCCATTTATGTTGCTCGGTGACTTCAACGGCCATAATACTTTGTGGGGAAGTGATGATACTAATTCTCGCGGTCGTCAGATAGAGCAATTTATTTCTGATAATTGTCTCTGTCTGATGAATACCGACGAGAAAACTTATTTCCACCTACCCACAAGAACATTTCATTCGTTAGATCTGGCCATTTGTTCCCCTTCACTTCTGCCATTGTTAAAATTGTTTGTAGGGAATGATCTGCATAATAGCGATCATTTCCCACTCGTCATCTCCCAGACTGGAGGTAGTAGTGTGCAGCAACGTGTGCCTAATTACGTGTACAGTCGGGCAGATTGGACGCTATTTACACAATTGGCAGTTGTTGACGATACTATGGTCATGATCCGAAATATAAATGAGGCCGTTGAAAGGGTCACGAAAACCATTATACGTGCAACTGATATTACAATTCCTAAAAGTTCCTCTAAAACACACAGGAGATGCAAACCTTGGTGGAATGAAGAATGTCAAATTACCTATAAGAAACAGAGGAAGTTATGGGGGTTATTTAGGAGATACCCCACAACGGAGAATCTTATTGCCTTTAAGAGAGCTAAAGCATTAGCTCGTACAGCTCGTCGTAGAAGCAAGAAGGAATCCTGGTCTTGCTATGTATCTTCAATAACATCTTCAACATCCAGCAAGCAGTGATGGAGAAAAGTAAAAGCAGCCAATGGAATTTATAAGGAGTTTTCCATTCCTATATTAAAAACCGGAGCTGCTATACATTCTTCTCCAAGGGAAATAGCTAATGTCCTAGGTGAAAGTTTTGCTAGCGTCTCAAGCACTGACTCTTACAGTCCTTCGTTTTTAAGGATTAAGAGTCGTGCTGAGCGAACACCAATTCGTTTCAACCATGGACAAGCCTTACCCTACAACTGCGAATTTCGGGTGTTAGAATTGAAGAAAGCTTTACAGCAGGCCAATAATACCAGTCCAGGACCTGATGGAATTAGCTATCTTATGCTTCAACATTTAAGTCCAGACTCCCTATTGAACTTATTGCTTTTGTTCAATAGGATTTGGACTGAAAATGCATTTCCATGTCTTTGGAATGAAGCAATATTCATTCCGGTCCTGAAGCCTGGTAAGGATCCTTCAGAACCTTCAAATTACCGACCTATTGCTCTGACGAGTTGCCTTTGTAAGACTCTCGAACGTATGGTCAACGCCCGTCTCGTACATGTCTTAAAAGAAAATAAATGTATACATGTAAATCAGAGTGGATTCCGTAAAGGAAGATCCACTCTTGATAACATTACACACTTGGAAACCCAAATCCGCAACGCTTTTGTGCGGAGAAACCATCTGGTTTCCATCTTCTTCGACATCGAGAAGGCATACGACCGTACGTGGCGATATGGAATTCTCCGTTCATTATATGATTTTTGCTTTAGGGGCAATCTCCCGATATTCTTACAAAATTTTCTACACTCCCGTACTTTTAAAATACGTATTGGATCATCTACATCCAATACTTTTATCCAAGCCGAGGGTGTTCCCCAAGGCTCCATTTTAAGTGTCACTCTTTTTAATCTATACATAAGTAGCATTCTTCATCACATTTCATCTTCAGTTTATGGCACGATGTATGTTGACGACCTGCAAATATCTTGCCAAGGTTCGAACATGCGTTTAATTGAGAGACAATTACAAACATCTGTAAATAAAATAGCTGCATGGTGTGCAGAGAATGGCTTTACATTATCTCCTAGCAAGAGCTGTTGTGTCCATTTTTGCAAGAAGACTAGCCTACACAATGATCCTGTTATATATCTAAACAACACTCCAATACCTGTAGTCAACGAGATTAAATTTCTAGGTGTAATATTTGACCGAAAGTTGACCTTTCTTCCGCATGTTTTACATTTGCGGAAGAAGTGCGATCGATCGTTTAATATCCTCAAGGTGCTTTCAAATACATCTTGGGGTGCTGATCGCTTGTCACTCCTTCGAGTCTATCAATCACTCATTTTATCTCGTATTGACTACGGATGTGTTGTATATGGATCGGCAAGGTCTTCTGTTTTACGCAGATTGGACACTGTACATCACTCTGCTTTGAGAATATGTTCAGGAGCATTCCGCACATCACCCGTCCAGAGTCTTTATGCAATATGCCAACAATTGCCTTTAGACCTGAGACGAATGCAGCTGTCTCTCAATTACTACGCTAAGGTCATGTCTGATGGAAACCATCCTTTACGATCCTTGGCCATTTCTCCTGCTTTAAAGAGACTATATGATGCTCGGCCTTATAGCATCCAACCCTTTCTCACTCGAACTAAAGATCAATTGTATTTAACAGACCTATATGATGTCCGTTTTACTAAAACGGACTTACAATCCCATCCACCCTGGTATGATCCACAGATAACTATTATTAATCCATTTGCTCAATTTACAAAATCGGACACAACTTCAACAGTTTTTCAACAGCTATATCTATATCATCGCTGTCAGTATTCATCATACACGCCTGTATTCACGGATGGTTCAAAAACTGCAGGACATGTTGGCTGTGGCATATTTTATGCTGATACCAGTTATGGTTACATCCTCCATTCGTCCTGCTCCGTCTTTACCGCTGAAGCTACGGCTATTCATCAAGCCCTTCAGCTAGTGAATACAGAGCAATTTTATAAAATCTGTATGTATACTGATCGTCGGTATTGATCAGACATAGGCAATTATCAGAAATAAATTGCTTTATCTGACGTCCGCGAGAATAAGTATCATCACTTCCCCACAGAGATTTATGTCCGTTAAAGTCACCTACTAACAAAAATGGAGTAGGCAGCTGATCAGCTTATTTATCAAGTTCTTCTTGGCGGATGACATCATGTGGTGGTAAATACAAACCACAGACTGTAATTAAGCATGTTGTATGAATTCTCACAGCTACAGCCTGTAGAGTAGTATTTAATGGATGGACAGTGCTGGGGAAGTTATTCGATGTTAATATACAAACACCTCCAGACACTGCACCATCATCACCACAGTCTTTTCTGAAGCATTGAAACCCACGCATAGAAATGTTATTGTTAGACTTCAGGAAAGTTTCCTGAAGTGCTATGCATGCGGGGTTATAAGCTGATGAAATAGACTTGATGTCATCAAGATGTGATCTTAAACCATGGCAGTTCCAAGAAACAAAGGAAGTTATTTTTTAAATAGAAAAGCTCCTCCCCCGGAGCTGGAAGGCGAGTCCTCGATCATTTCCTCGAACGATAAATTATCGTCCGAGGGATGAAGGGAGACAGCATCAGCCTCCAGGGTCATAGCTCTACGGGTGGATAAGGAGGATTTGCGGAAACCCTCCTTTGCAGACTTTAATTTAGAGGATTTAATTCCTCTAGATTTAGCTAAAGGAGCTCTTCTAATAATAGGAGATAAAGATTTTGGCTTTTCTGTGTTTGTTTGGGGTAATCTCGTAATGGGGAGTGACAGAGTATCCGTTTGCGTACTTATGCTTCTGGTGACAATTTTAGCTGCGGACGCATAACTCTTTCCAGGCTGCGGTGTTCGAGAGGTAACTTGTTTTCTAGCCTCAGGGTAGGAACATTTATTTTTCACTTTCAAGGTGGTAATCTCTTTTTCAAGTACCCATTGACGACAGCTACGAGAATAGGAGGGATGATCACCTTTACAGTTGACACATGCCTCCTTTGCTGTGCAGGTCGAATTATCGTGGCCAACTGCTGCGCAGCGTGCGCAAGTCAGTTTGCCTCTGCAAGCGTTTCTCGAGTGCCCAAAACGTTGGCACTGAAAACAACGCAAGGGATTAGTAATGTAGGGCCGGACGGGAAGATTCATGTAAGCAACTTTGATATTCTCTGGAAGGTCTGGTGTCGCAAAAGTCAGAATGAGATGTTTAGTATTAATAAACTGTCCATCTCTTCTGACTGTGATGCGTTTAACAGCACAGACCTTCTGATTCTGCAAGTTCTCAAGAATCTCATCCGTCGGCGAGTTTAACAAATCTCTTGCGGAGATTACACCTTTTGAAAAGTTCAAGTTACCGTGTGGCGATACAGTTACCTCTAAGTTTGCTAGCATTCGCATTTTGACTAGCATTGCAGCTTGTTTTGAGTTAGCAGCCTCAACCAGTAGATCACCAGAACGCAATTTACGGATACCGCTTACTTCCCCAATTAATCCCGATACTCCTTTTTGTATAAGAAAAGGGGACACATTTTCAAAAGTGCCCTCCTTTCTTTTAATGACATAAAACTTAGTGCTTTTGTTATCAACAAATTGCTCCCGAGGGACAGAAGAAAAATTTTTAATCTCCATTTAAATAATATAAAATTTCAGGACCTGACCGCACCACCCACCACCGAGTCCAACAAGGGGGTGCAGACCAGCTGCACCAGTGCTAGCCAGATCCTATACGCTCACAGTACATCCCTGTGATGGCCTCCACCCTTAACGAGTCATCCAGCAGATGTACCAATCGCTTGATCCATAAAGCCGATTGATGTGTTGAGGACCACAACACACCTCCCGTTTACCTGAAGCAGAGGCCAAAGTAATGTGTTGGTCTCTGGGAGCATCAATTACCAGGACCCTCCTTTCCAGGGACACGGGTCTCCACGCACGGCAAACACGTGGGTGATTTAGTCCCCAAGAGTAGCTGATAGCAACAGAGCGGCGACAGCTGCTCAAGGGGAGCCCTCAACCTCAAAAGAGGCAACCACAATGAGGGAGAAAAGGAAGAAAAAGCAGAAGAGTAGGGGAGAGAGGAAAAGAAAGAAGAGGACAGATCACTAGGGTACCTCGGGATTGTGACACCCGTGTTTACTTAAAGAAAGTAAACCCCCTGAGGGGGGGAGAGCAGCAGATTCCTTTAACTGCTTCTCGTTCTGCTGAAGATTACTTGAAAGATTTGATGGAAAAATTGAGGAAAGCCCATGACATAGCTGTTAAAAATTCTGAGAAATCACAAGAAAGATATACTTTTCAGTATAATTTGAGAACTAGACAGAAATATTTCAAGGTTGGAGATAAAGTGCTCCTTCTATTACAATCATCGTCACATAAGCTACTGAGTACATGGATAGGACCAGCTACAATAATCGAAATGACTCGTCCAAATTCAGCTAAAGTAGAACTAGAAGATGGAAGTTGCAGAGAACTGCATGTAAACAAACTTCGACCATATGTTGCCAGAATTAACCATGTTGGCTTAATATTTGAGCAAGATGATGACTTTGGGGACTTACATTATGCACCAACTGATTTAATTAACAGGTCGGTCACAGATATAAAAGCTAAACTTTACCGGGCTAAGAGAAATTTAAAAAATTTACAAAGAGAACAACTTTTCGAAATTTTGAAAGAATATACGGATATGTTTAGCACAAAACCTGGTCAGGCACGTGTTGAAGGACATTCTGTGCATGTCACTGAAGAATGTGCTCCAAAGTAATTAAGACCATATCGTGTTCCAATAGCTCTACGTAAAGAAGTAGACCGCAAAATCCATGAGTTGCTTGATTTGAATTTAATTGAACCAAGTGAAATTGATTGGGCCCACCCTGTGGTCTGTGTTGCAAAAAAGGATGGAAGTGTTAGACTTTGTATTGACTATCGAATTTTGAATAGCTTTACTGTTCCAGATTCATATCCAGAGAAAATTGCTAAGGAATTGCTATTTGAGGTTGGTAGTGCTAATTTCATCTCAGTGCTTGATTTGACTAAAGGCTACTGGCAGATTCCTATGAAGGAAGAAGCAAAACCATACACTGCCTTCGTTACACATTCTAGGCATTACCAATAGAAGGTATTACCATTCGATATGAAAAACGCAGGAAGCACTTTTCAGAAATCTATGGACAAGATCCTTAGACCTCATAAAGATTATTGCGGTTCTTATATTGACGATGTGGCTATATTTTCTAAAACATGGAACGAATATTTAAATCACATTAATAAAGTTTTTCAAACACTGAGAGATGTTGGTCTTTCTGTGAATCTAGAAAAATGTGATTTCGGAAAAACAAGTGTGAAATTTTTAGGCCATGTGATAGGATCCGGAAAGCTCCAGATCCTCAAAAAGTAGAGGCCTTGCAAAAACTAGCAAGACCTACCACGAAAAAGGAAGTTCGTAGCTTATTAGGCCTTGCCAGCTATTATAGAGATTATATCCCTAATTTTTTAAAGATAGTGTTGCCTCTAACCAACTTAAATAAAAGAAGCATTCCCAACTCTATCCCTTGGGATAAGACGTCTGAAAATGCATTTTTAAATCTTAAAAATGAACAGTTAAAAATGCCAAGTCTTCACACGCCGGATATGAATCGGCCCTTTCAACTCTACACTGATGCTTCTGCAACAGCCATTGGTGCTTGCTTGGCACAAAATGACGATCTGGGTAAAGAAATGCCTATTGCCTTTTTCAGTAAGAAACTTACACCACCCAAACAAAGTGGTCTACAATTGAGCAGGAAGCATTTTGTGTTCTAGAGGCTTTGAAAAAGTTTGATACCTGGGTGTTCAGGACCCAAGTGAAAATTATTTCTGAATACAATCCTCTTACTTACCTCACTAATTGTGCACCTTATGGAGATAAGCTATACAGATGGGCTCTGGCTTTACAAAGGTACAATATGACTGTAACCTATCGTAAGGGATCGAGGCACACAAACGCAGAAGCATTATCCAGTTTAGCTATGGAATAATATGACATTTTTTTAGATAGTGCATTTTATTTGATTATTTTTGTATATGCATGTGTTGTATTTTAAGAATTATTAAGTATAATCATTACTTTTACTAAAGTATGTGCTGGTGTATTTGGATATCATACTATATGTAAATAAAATGCTATTGCTCATATGTTGTTGAATTATAATTGTGTTTCATTGGGGAGTTATGCAAATTCGAGCTCGTACCTATACTATGGCACCCCTTGAACTTTTTGGTGGTTTTTCTTTCTTTCTTTTTTTCTTGTTTGTTTTTTTCCCCCTTCATGTTCTTTCAGGTGCAGCAACATTGTTCCTTGGCGACGAATATACTTCCTTTGGAGGACGTGTGAGAATCGAAAGCACTTAGACACAATATCCGGCCACACCTTCCTCCCCTCCTCTTCGAGACCAAAAGAAAAGGTTGGCAGTTTGTTTGTTGGTTGGGTTTTGTGAAGCAAGGTCCAAAAGAGGACAGACTGCGCCAAAAATTAAGCTTTAAAGAAAATATATAAGTTTTAAAGAAAACCCAAACTCAACATTAAAAGTTTAAAACACAAAAATAAATGTATAAATTTACATTAAAATCTGGGAAAATATAAATAAATAGGAGTAAAGTGAACATTAATACAAATTAAATAAAAGTAAAGAAACCAATTTCCCTTAAAAAGGCAAAAAGGTTTCGGTTGGGTGAATCTCCCACTAAATCATACATGGTTAAAAGGTCAGGTGAAAAGAATTTAAAACGGTAAACGTTAAAAACAGGACATGAGATTAAAATATGAGAAAACATATATGGAACATCACACGTTTCACACCATGGATTCAATTCATTTAAAAACAAATGTCTGTGTGTGAAACGTGTGTGTCCGATACGAAGGCGAGTCAATCTGACATCTGTTCTTCGTAACGGTAAAATTGATGATGGAATGAGGTATGGAAAGATGGCACGCAGTTTGTTTCCGACCTGCATACTCCATGACTCCTGCCAAAGAGAATTAACAAATCTTTTTACAACCCTTCTCACGTCGAAGAGAGGGACAGATGAATGAAGTACGAACGATGCAGCTTTAGCAGCTGCATCTGCCTTTTCATTTCCCTCTAGACCTACATGACCTGGGACCCAACAGAAAATGATGTCATATCCCTTGCCAGCAAGGGAATCCAATGCTCCGAAAATCTTGGACACAACAGGATGACAATAATTTGAATTTTTCAACGCTTCTAGTACACTCAAACTGTCAGTATACACGCAAATTTTATTATATTTTCCTGTATTCACTAGCTGTAGAGCTTGAAGAATGGCAGTAGCTTCAGCGGTGAAAATGGAGCAGGACGTATGAAGGCTGTAACCATAACTGGCATTAGCATAGAATATGCCACAGCCAACATGTCCTGCAGTTTTAGATCCATCTGTGAATACAGGCGTGTATGATGAGTACAGACAGCGATGTGAAAAGAAAAGCTGTTGAAAAACCGTTGAGGTTGTGTCCGATTTTCTAAACTGGGCAAATGGATTAATAATGTTTATCTGTGGATCATACCAGGGTTGATGTGAATGTAAGTCCGTTTTGATTAAACGGACATCATATAGGTCTGTCAAATGGAGTTGTTCATTAGTTCGAGAGAGAAAGGCTTGGATGCTGTATGGTCGAGCATCACATAGTCTCTTTAATGCAAGAGAAATGGCCAAGGAACATATAGGATGTTGTCGGTCAAACATGACCCTTGCGTAGTAATTGAGAGACAGCTGCATCCTTCTCAGGTATAAAGACAATTGATGACAAATGGCATAAAGACTCTGGACGGGTGATGTGCGGAATGCGCTTGAACAGATTCTCAAAGCAGAGTGGTGCACAGTGTCCAATCTGCGTAAAACTGAAGACCTAGCAGATCCATACACAACACTTCCGTAGTCAATACGAGATAAAATAAGTGCTTGATAGACTCGAAGGAGTGACAAGCGATCAGCACCCCAAGATGTATTTGACAACACCATGAGGATATAAAGCGATCGCTCGCACTTCTTCCGCAAATGTAAAATATGCTGAAGAAAGGTAAGCTTTCGATCGAATGTTACTCTGAGAAATTTTATCTCATGGATCACGGGAATAGGTGTGTTATAAATATAAATTAAAAGATCAATGTGTATGCCAGTCTTTTTTCAGAAGTGGACACATTTACTCTTGCTAGGAGACAGTGTATGGCCATTCTTTGCACACCATGCAGCTAGTTTATTAACAGTTGTTTGTACTTGTCTCTCAATTAATCGCATGCTTGACCCCTGACAGCATATTTGCACGTCATCAACATAAAGTGTACCGTAAACCGAGATGAAACTTGATGAAGAATAGTGCTTATGAACAAGTTAAAAAGAGTAACACTTAAAATAGAACCTTGGGGTACACCATCGACTGGAATAAAAGTATCGGACAAAAGACGACCAATACGAACTTTAAAAACACGGGAGCGTAAAAAATTCTGTAGGAATATCGGAAGGTTACCCCGAAAGCCAAAATCATATAAAAAACGGAGAATACCATATAGCCACGTACGGTCGTATGCCTTCTCGATGACGAAGAAGATGGAAACCAGATGGTTCCTCCGTACAAAGGCATTGCGAATCTGGGTCTCCAAACATGTTATGTTATCAAGAGTGGATCTTCCTTTACGGAAACCACTCTGATTGATATGTATACATTTATTTTCTTCTAAGACATGCACGAGACGGGCGTTGACCATACGTTCGAGAGTCTTACAAAGGCAGCTCGTCAGAACTATTGGTCGATAATTTGATGGTTCTGAAGGATTTTTTCCAGGCTTGAGGACCGGAATTACTGTTGCTTCATTTCAAACTGATGGAAATATATTTTCAGTCCAGATCCTATTGAGCAAATATAATAAGTTCCATAGGGAGTCTGGACTTAAATGTCGAAGCATTTTCATAAATAATTCCATCAGGTCCAAAGCTGGTATTATTGGCCTGCTGTAATGCTCGCTTACATTCCAACATCCGAAATTCGCAGTTGTAAGGCAGAGCTTGTCTATGATTGAAACGAATTGGTATTTGCTCAGCTCGACTGTTAGTCCTTAAAAACGAAGGACTATAAGAGTCGGAACTAGAGACGTTAGCAAATGTTTCACCAAAGACGTTAGCAATGTCAATAGGAGAAGAGTATATAGCAGCTCCGGTTTTCAAGACCAGAATTGAGCATTCCGAATAGATACCACTAGCTGCTTTAACTTTTCTCCATAACTGCTTACTGGATGTGGAAGATGTTTTTAAGGAGACATAGCGAGACCAGCAGTTCTTCTGACTTCGACGACGAGCTCTGCGAGCTAGAGCTTTTGCTCTCTTAAATGCAATAAGACTCTCTGTTCTGGGGGAACCTCCGGAATAACCCCCCATAACTTCCTTTGTTTTTCATATGTTTGTTGGCATTCATAATTCAACCATGGTTTGCAACGCCTTTTGAATGTAGAACATTTAGGTATTGCTGCATCAGCTGCTTTTATAATTGTTTCAGTGACTTTGTGAACGGTTTCATTAATATCATTGATCATAACCATTTTACCATCAACGACTGCCAATTGCGTAAATAATCTCCAATGTGCCCGATTGTACACGTAAGTAGGTACGCGTTGCTGTACACTACTACCTCAAGTCTGGGAGATAACAAGAGGAAAATGATCGCTGCTATGCAGATCATTCCCTACTGTTAAATTCAACAACGGCAGAAGTGACGGTGAACAAATGGCGAGATCGAGAGAATGAAATATTCTTGTGGGTATGTGGAAATATGTCTTCTCGTCGTTATTGATCAGACAGAGGCAATTATCAGAAATAAATTGCTCTATCTGACGTCCGCGAGAATAAGTATCATCACTTCCCCACAGAGATTTATGTCCGTTAAAGTCACCTACTAACAAAAATGGAGTAGGCAGCTGATCAGCTTATTTATCAAGTTCTTCTTGGCGGATGACATCATGTGGTGGTAAATACAAACCACAGACTGTAATTAAGCATGTTGTATGAATTCTCACAGCTACAGCCTGTAGAGTAGTATTTAATGGATGGACAGTGCTGGGAAAATCATTGGATGTAAATATGCAAATTCCTCCAGACACTGCACCATCGTCACCACAGTCTTTTCTACAGCAATTAAATCCACGCATGTTAATAGTATTGTTGGACTTCAGGAAAGTTTCCTGAAGTGCCAAACATGCGGGATTATATGATGATAATAGAGACTTGATGTCATCATGATGTGAACGCAAACCATGGCAGTTCCAAGAAACAAAGGAAGTTATTTTTTAAATTGAAGAGCTCCTTTCCCGGAGCTGGAAGGCGAATCATCTACAACTTCCTTGAACGAAACATCGTCGTCCGAGGGATACAAAGACACCGCGTCAGTCTCCAAGCAGGAGAAAGCATTACGGGTGGAAATAGATGGATTTGTTTATATTTTTGATACTTTTAATTTTAAGGCTTTCTCCGCTTTTCATTTAGCGAAAGGAGCTTTTTTAGAAAATGTAGGTGTTTTTTTTTATTTTGGTTTTTCAATCATTTGGGGTAACTTTACTGGGGGAAGAGAACATAAATCTGTTTGTGTAGCGCTCGATGTGGTGAAATTTTTTACGACACTAGCATAACTTACTCCTACTTTAGGAGTACGAGATGTGACCATTTTTCTCGCCTCAGGGTAGGTACATTTTTTGTAACCTTAATGGTCGTTATCTCCTTCTCAAGTACCCACTGAGGACAACTACGAGAGTAGGAGGGGTGGTCACCATGACAGTTGACACACGCCTCCTTTGCTGTGCAGTTCAAACCTTCATGGCCAGTCACCGCGCAACAAGCACAGGTGACTTTGCAAACACTCTTTGAGTGTCTTAAGCGTTGGCATTGGAAGCATTGCAGTGGATTTGGAATATATGGCCTTACAGTAAGTTCATGTAGGCAACTTTGAGTTTGTCAGGAAGGTCTGGCGTCGCAAAGGTCAGTATGAGATGTTTAGTATCGTTGTACTTTCCATCTCTTCTGACCATAATGCGTTCAACGCCAAGGACTCTGACTCTCCAGATCTTCAAGAATTTCCTCCGTAGGCGAATATAACAAATCCTTTGCTGAGATAACACCTTCAGAAAAGTTAAGGATAAAATGAGGCGATACGGTCACCTCTAAGTTTGCCATCGTTGTAATTTTTGATAGATTGGTTGCTTCAAGATCTGATGCCGCCTTAATCATTAAGTCACCTGAGCGCAGTTTTTGAATATTTTTAACTTCCCAACTAAACTGGATATTCCTTTAAAAATAAGGAAAGGAGAAACAGTCGTAAAAGTTCCTTCCTTTCTTTTAATAACAAAATATTTTGGTTTAATTTTTTCCAATTGTTGCTCCCGTGGGAGAAAAGAATTTTTTTATGTTCCATGTAGAAAAGTAAAATTTCGGGACCTGAACGCACCACCCACCACCGAGTCCAACAAGGGGATGCAGACCAGCTGCACCAGTGCTAGCCAAGTCCTATACGCTCACAGTACATCCCTGTGATGGCCTCCACCCTTAACGAGTCATCTAGCAGATGTACCGATCGCTTGATCCATAAAGGCGATTGATGTGCTGAGGACCACAACACACCTCCCGTTTACCTGAAGCAGAGGCCAAAGTAATGTGTTGGTCTCTGAGGGCCTCAATTACCAGGACCCTCCTTTCCAGGGACACGGGTCTCCACGCACGGCAAACACGTGGGTGATTTAGTTCCCAAGAGTAGCTATAAGCAACAGAGTGGCGACAGCTGCTCAAGGGGAGCCCTCAACCTCAAAAGAAGCAACCACAATGAGGGAGAAAAGGAAGAAAAAGCAGTAGTGTAGAGAAGAGAAGAAAAGAAAGATAAAAACAGATCACTGGGGTACCTCGGGATTGTGACACCCGTGTTTACTTTAAGAAAGTAAACCCCCTGAGGGGAAAGATGGTAATGAGAAGGCTGATGCGGCGGCGTGGTCTGCATCAACTTCTATTCTGCCTTCAGTTCCATCAATAGATGTGAGAAAAGGATTAAAACATTTTATAAATTCTCTTTGGCAGGAATCTTGGAACATGCAAGTCTGCAACAAACTCCATTACATGTTTTACCAGTACGAAGCGCAGATGTCAGATTGACTCGACTTCGTATTGATCACACGCGTTTCACCCACAAACATCTATTCTTGAGTGATTTAAATCCTTGGTGTGAAACGTTTGATGAACCATACACAGTGCATCATATTTTAATTGTTTGTCCAGATTTTAACAGTTTCCGCATCATCTTTTTTAGCAGTGATATTTTAAACTTACAAGACTTGCTAGGGGAACCACCCAATCGCAATCTGTTTGCGTTATTCAAAGCCATTAATTTTATTCATTTTATCTAAATTTAGAAATATTTTAATCACAAGTTTTAATTTTTATTTGTATCTTTTAAAAAATATTTTAATCACAAGTTTCTTAATTTCTATAAATATTTATATCATTTTAAACAACATTTGAATTTAAAAGTTCATAATTTTAGGATTTTAATAGGTCAAAGAAAATGATAAATTCCACTCATGTCTGGCGCAGCTTGTCCTTACTTGGTCCTTGCTCCATTAAAACTAACCAATCCCTCTTCTCCTCCGGAAATCGCTAATGCCCTTGGTGAAACATTTGCTAAGATATCAAGCACTGATTCTTATAGTCCTTCTTTTTTGAGGACTAAGAGTCATGCTGACTGAATTCCAATTCGTGTCAATCAGGGACAAGCACTACCATACAACCGCGAATTTCGGATGTCCGAATTAAAGAGTGGCTTCAGTAAAGGAAGATCCACTCTTGATAATTACATACTTGGAAACGCAGATCCGCAATGCTTTTGTAAAGAGGCATCATCTCGTTTCTAGTTTCTTTGACACAGAGAAGGCTTATGACCGTACGTGGCGTTATGGAATTCTCCGTAGGATTTATGATTTTAGCTTTCAGGGTATTCTGCCTACATTCATTCAGAACTTTTTAAGCTCCCACGTTTTTAAAATCCGTATTCGAAGTATTCTTTTCAATACTTTTAATCAATCTCAGGCTGTCCCTCAGGGTTCGATTTTAAGTGTCACACTTTTTAGCTTATTCATTAGTAACATGCTTCATCATTTACCCTCATCTATTCAAAGCACTTTGTTGACGACCTGCAAATATCATGTCAGGGGTCCAACATACGATTAATTGAGAGACAATTACAAACTGCTATCAATAAATTAGCTGCATGGTGTGCTGAAAATGGCCATACTTTATCTCCTGGCTAGAGTAGTTGTGTGCAAGAGATCCAGTGATTCATTTCAACACACCTATTCCTGTGGTCAATGAGATAAAATTCCTTGGAATGATTTTCCATCGAAAATTAACTTTTCTTCCACATATCCTATATCTGCGGAAGAAATGTCAGCGATCGCTTAATATCCTCAAGGTGTTATCAAATACATCTTGGGGTGCTGATCGCTCATCACTCCTTCGGGTTTATCAATCTCTGATTTTATCCCGCATTGACTACGGATGTGTTGTGTATGGATCTGCTAGGTCTTCTGTCTTACGCAGATTGGACACTGTCCATCACTCTGCCTTGAGAATATGTTCTGGCGCATTTCGCACTTAACCCGTCCAGTCTATATGTGATATGTCATCAGTTGTCTCTCAATTACTACGCCAAGGTTATACCGACCCCTCATCATCCTCTACGCTCAATGATTCCTAAGGACTCTCTTATGAGACTTTATGATGCTCGTCCAATGAAGCTTCCCACCATTTTTCACACGAGTTAAAGCATATCTTTTACTAACTGATCTATGATATTTGTGGATTGGTTCACCTAACCACTTTACTCATCCACTTTGGTATAGCCCGACATTTACTTTTATTGATTCCTTTGCTCATTATGCAAAATCTGACACAACACGTATTGTCTTTCAACAGCTATTTCATTCTCATCGCTGTCAATATCAATCTTACAAACCTGTATTCACAGATGGCTCTAAGTCAGCAGGACATGTTGGCTGTGGTATTTTTATTAATACCTCTTACAGTTACAGCCTACATTCGTCCATCTCCATCTATACTGCTGAAGTAACAGCTATCTTCCACGCACTTCAGCAGGTGAATACAGATGACAATCGTCAATTTTGTATATATACTGACATTATGAGTGTTTTGGAAGCTTTGAGAGACAATAGCTTTAATATTCATCCTGTTGTGTCAAGGATTTTCAGAGTATTGGAATCCCTTGCTGGCAAGGGTTTTAAAATTTTATTTTGTTGGGTACCAAGTCACGTAGGTCTTGATGGAAATGAGAGAGCGGATGCGGCTGCATCAGTTCAACACTTACCATCAGTTCCGCTCTCTGATGTGAGAAAGGGTGTCAAAACATTCATTTATTCTCTTTGGCAGGAGTCATGGAGCATGCAGTTCGGGAACAAACTACATAACATTTTCCCATACCTCACCACATTACCTATTTTACAGTTACGAAGTGCCGATGTTTTTTTAACTCGCCTTCGTATCGGACACACAGACAAATGTCTATTTGTTTCTAAATGAATTGAATCCATGGTGTGAAACGTGTGATGAACCATTTACTGTTTATCATATTTTAATTTCATGCCTTGATTTTAACGTTTACCGTTTTAAATTTTTTCAGACATACATTTTAACTGTATATGATTTAGTGAGAGGTTGGTTGTTTGGGTTTTATGGCGCAAGGTCCAAAAAAGGACATCCTTCGCCGATTTAGTGGGAGAGCCACCCCACAGAAATCTTTTTGCCTTTCTAAAGGCGATTGGTTTTCTTAATTTTATTTAAACTTTGTGACTTTGATTTTATATAAGTTTTATTTTTACTTTCATATTACTTAATTTAGATTTTAAAAATATATACATTTATTTTTGTATTTTAATCTCTTTTAATGTTGAGTCTGGGTTTTCTTTATAAAATATTTCTTTAAAATTTAATTTCTTGGCACAGCTTGTCCTTTTTGGACCCGGCGCCATAAAACCCAACCATCTCTTATGACAGCCTTGGAGTATTCCATCTGAGTATCCTAATAGTATTCCATCTGAAGCCTTGGTCATCTACACGGATGGTAGGACCGGGAATGGTGTCTACGTTAATAATGTTTAGGAAGAAAGTAAATTTAGTATCCGAAACCCTGACTTTTGTTCAGTCTTTAGATTGGAGATCATTGCTATTGGTGTGTAGCTCTTAACTATACCCCGACCACTGACAAAAACAGTATTTGGATTCTGACTGATAGCAAGAGTGCTATACAGTCTTTAAAAATTGGCCAAAAATATTTTATCTCAGATCAGGTTATATTGCAGCATCTCTGCGAAATTGGCTTGAAAACACCTGTTTTCCTTCAGTTGTTACCATCGCACGTGGGGGTATGTGATAACGAGATAGCAGACATGCTTGCCAAAAATGGTTGTGATCTGCCGATAAACAATTTAAATGAGTCCATCAGAAATATACTCCTTAACCAGACAGAAATTGATATCTGTATAGCGTTGTCCACCGGTTCATCATTGGTATTCAGCCAATGTCCCAATTCTGTCTCTGTCATGCAATGACCCCCAGCCTCTTTAATCGGCAAAGGCGAGATTTAGGAGTGGACACTTAAAATGTTTGAGGTTCTTGAATGGGGAGAGGATTTTCCCTCCCTGGGAGTCCTGCTCACCTTGTTTGTCTTGGTGTCTCCTGGAGGCATCTGTGCGATAAACAGGATCTAATCTATGAGGATCTGGCGCGTCGCGGCTTTCTGGACCTGGTGTAGGCTTTCCTACACTAGGGGGATAAGCAACAACAGTATTAAAAAATGTAAAATAATTATTTTATCTTTTATTAATAAATTTAACAAGTTTTGATAAATACTAATTAAATTTCTCTAAAAATTTATGGCAGCACAAACTTATATGTTGATTTCGGATAACTTTTGTGAAGGTAAACAAAAAAAATCAAGATATTTTTGATAATAATAATTATAAATAGAATAAAACAAGTTAATTTTAGGCAAATTTAAATTCAAACTGTTTAAAATGATTTTTCAAAAATTTTAATTTATAATCTTATTTAATGAATAATCGAGCTATTTTTACAGTTTTGAATGCAAATAAAGAAATTGTTAGTATATATTATTTTTCATGTTTGTTTTCTGTTCCCCATTTCAAATTCAGCAGTATTTTTCATTTGGCGACATGAACATTCATGTCGATAAATGTAAACAGCTTAGCAACAACACATCAAGATTGGCCATATTTTCCCATCTATCAGTACAAAAATTAAATATTTGTTACAGAATTGGATATCATTAGTGAATAAATAGTGTAGGATGCAGAAACAAATGCTTGTCATTACAACAATGTTTTTTTATACTGATCTGATGTGACTTAATGCATCCATGTATCTTATCATTTTAATCATGGTTTAATGACTAAATAATTTATAAATTTAAGTTATAAATTAATTAAAATAAAAATTTGCTTTATTATAATCTTTAATTTCTTCATAAAATACATAAATTGATTTCCAATTGATTTACCTAATACAAGTCTATACTATTAGTTTTATATATATATATATATATATATATAATTTCGTTTATAATGAAAAATACTCAATATGAATAAAATTCTTAAATATTTCAATAAAAGTAAGAAAATACATATAATTGAAGTAACATTGCATATGCTGTACTCTATTCTTACCAAACCTACACTTTCCTAATAAGTTCTTTCACTGATCATATTGATAATTTGCAACATTTCTGCAAAATAAGTGGTTAAGCTCCTATTGATGACAAGGTTTTTCAAAGCCAGAATATGTCATATTTGAAACTGGACTTGGATATTAAGACAGTAATTGAATAATTCAGTTGAAAGATTTAAAAATTATTATGAATAAAACAGTCTAATATAAATGATATTGTATGGATAAAGAAGCTCAAAAAGAAATTTGAATAAAATGATTAAAAACAATTTAATCTTTATACACACAATGACATAAATCCATGCTTCACACAAGTATTAACTTATATAATTATAACTGATTCCCAAAATTATGATCTATCACATTAGCATTAATCAGTTTTATGAGAAAAATGTTTTTTAAGAATGAGAAAAGAATACATATCAGAATATAAACATATTTTCTAATGAAATTACTCATTACTAAAGTGCATTATATTCATTAATGCTTTTGGCTTTATATTTCTTACATAACAAGTAATACTTACATAACAAGTAATAAAAATATTACAGTTATTTAAAACCCAAACAAAACTATATTCTCAAAAAAATTTTAATTTACATTTTAAATATTTTTATTTGTGGAACATTCACAATCTTTACAATTCCCACATGATTTAATTTCTTCATCAACGGGAAGTGTTACATGATTAGGTGTCCAAATACCTAAACTCTGCGAGCTATAAAAATCCATTGGATACTTTTTTTGCCATTCTACTTCTTTCATGACTACAGCGAATTCATATGGAGTGAGTAAAGGCTTTGCAAAGGCATATCCCCAATCAATGGATAATCTAGGACATGCCACTTGAACCCAACTTTCAATGCTAGAAAATAAACTCAGCTTCTCTGGAAAAATTTCTGACAACAACACAGTAACATGTCTTTTACCTTGCCTTCTCAAAATGTTTTTAATATTATTCATAACCTTAGGACTACCTTGTCTCCCTAGTGTACCTAATATTAAACCAAAGCTTATACATTTAGAAGCAAGATCAACTTCTTTTTTCCTAATGGCTGTCATCTTTTCATAATCATAATATTCTCTAGTTATTTTCTTATCATAAGGATTATATCTAAAAAGAAAAATATTAATTAAATATACATAGTTTACTGCTAATAGAAAACAATACATAAAATTAAAGAGGTTGTATTCATTTAAAACCATATAGTTAGCTTTTAAATGATATTCTAGTTGATAATTAACTTACAGTTTGCAAAATAACCTTGCAATTACATATTTAATAAAATTATTCAATAAATAGCTGACAACTATATGAATAATTTTTAAATGCAGGACAATTTATTTAAAAAAATTAATAAAATAAAGACTATAAATTGTTTAATAACGATTCTGAAAATATTTAATACAGTTATTTTGGGGAACTTGATTCATGATTTCAAAATTTAAAAATTGATTTCAAAAATATAATATTTCATAATGATAATTCAGAAATAATTATGATTAAATATGAATAAAAGATTACAGTTTCCATCAAAACTCTTTGAGAAAAAAATTTAGTAGTCGTCATTCCTATTACATATCAACTCTTCATTTCTTCTAAAAATAAAATAACTTACAAATATGCAAACAATTACTACCAAGTAGTTTATAATATAACTTTCACAAACTCTGAATCAAATATATAGATTATATGAACACATTAAATAATGAAAAACCAATAAGTAAAAAACACTCAATATTTTTCCTATATTGTGCTGATATAAATCCTATACGAAATATTCAATTGAGAGGTAAACAGATATTCATCTCAATACGTAATACGCCAAAGTATGAGAACAATCATTATAACTTTGCAAACAATACCAAATTAAACTTGTAAAGGCTAACAAATACAACAGTTGTCTAAGATTATCTTGAAACAAATATAAAAAAAAGACATTTTGCTTTAAATTTTAGAAAATAGGTAAAAGACTGATAAGACCTGTATTAAATTATACAAAAAAATGAATTTTTAGTTTTTGAATAAGTAATTCCACATAACGCTGCACTAATATATAATACACTAATATTTAGTTTCAAATTAGTACAAACTAATTTGAAACAAAAACAATTTTCACATGAAAATCTTCCAAGTTTATGATTTACTTAAAATTGGCATTCAGCATGAGAAAAATTGGTAAAATCCTATGAGAAGGTGCTGGTTTGACAGGATTTCACATTTTCGCACCAAGTGCTGCAGTTACCTCGCAAACTTAAATTACATCACCTCTCTCAAAATACAATTTTCAAAATCCCAATCATGCTCAAACTTTAAACATTACAATATTGCGCTTAGATTTCCAATATCAAAATTTTGAATTTTTCATTATAATTACTTATCACAAAAGTATTACAAAATAACTAAAAACTAATGTCACAGAAACAAAATATTACAAAAACAAAAATAACTAAATATCATGTAGTTTAGAGGGAGAAACATCTGGCCAACAAAACTAAATAAGTAATGTAAATAACATATTTTTATGAGCTGCTTAACTTGTCTAGTGGTTAGCATACCTAACTACGGATGGCAGGGCCGGCGCTAGCAGCTTCGCCGCCCCGGGCAAAGAGGTAAAATGCCGCCCCTTTATAAAAAAAATTAAAAGAGATAACCTAAACCCTTTCCACGATTAATGGTAAAATAAAACGAGAAAAAAATTTGCAATCATCAGTAATGTTCAAGTTTTGATTAGCAAAAAAATACAAATTTATTTATTTGTTTTTGGCACTAAATTAAAATTAGGGTTGCGCAGAAAAAAAGGAAAGAGTCATTTTTGGTGCATAATCATAAAATCTAGAACAGATATTAAAAAAAAGTAAAACAAATTATAAAACCACTAAATATTAAACTTTATTACTTATTAAAAATACATTTAATCCGAGAGTTGAAATTAAAAGTGTTTTTTTCTCACTTTTAATTCTGAAAATTGTTTTATAATTTCTTTAACATTAATTTTTTCAGCCAGGTCATGTTCGACGGCTATTGTTGTTAAGCCGTTTAGTCGATCCTCGGTAGTTGTGGAGCGTAAAAAATTTTTAATTAATTTTAATTTGGAGAAACTCCTTTCTCCACTTGCCACACCTATTGGGAGAGTCAGCAATATTCTTAAGACTATACCAAGATTGAGAGCAAAATCCAGGTTCGATATGAATTTTAAAATCTCAACTGGACTTTCTTTTTTGTTTAGCAAAGCCAAAACAGCTACTATCTCGTCTGCCAAGTCAAGCGCGTTTATATCGGATGAATTCCCATCTGTCAACACTGTTTCTAAATCTTTACAATACTTTATAATGTCGTTTTGAGGAATATCTTTTAAATCAGAAATATTGTATAAAAATTGGAAATAGTTGCTGTGGGTACTGATCAAATCAAACCTGGATTCAAGTGCATTGATAGCTTTATCTAATGTAAAAAAATAAAATTCTGCCTTATATTTCAAAGCAGGATCTTCTATTGGATCATCTTTCGCCTCATAGTCGAAATTAACATTCCTTCTTCGAACTCTATGACGTGGCTGGGTGAGCTCAAAATTAGCTGGTATGTCAATTTCGTCTGCGAGTTCTCGAGCATCGCAAAGCATTTCATTAAAGGCTCTGTCCGATCTAAGATCCTTGAAAAAATCTTTACAATTTTTCAAGAGCTCCATAGCAGATGGTAAATCATAGTCTTTTGTCTGCAAGAGATTACTTATACTGTTGATACAATTTAAGATTTTGTACCAAATTACAATGCAGCATAAGAATTTAAATTGTTTAACACAACTTAATAATCCAGAAGCCTCAACTCTTATAGAATTGTCAACCTCCGAGTTATTACAAACAGAAAGTAAAGCATCGTATATCCCTCCTAATTGATACCTTAGTGGTTTTAATGCATCTATTCGGCTTTCCCAACGAGTCTCACTTAAAGGTTTCAAAGTAAGTCCGGAAACATATTTTAATAATATGGCCCATCGAAAAGTTGATGAGGAAAAAAACAGATATATTTTTTGGACTATATTAAAAAAATTGGCGGCTTCGAAGGATGCTTTTGCCACGTCATTAACTACCAAGTTTAATGAGTGGCTGCTACATGGAAGGTAAAATGCTCTTGGATTTAACGCATTTATTCTAGATTGTACTCCCGATTTACTGCCTCTCATGTTGGCCCCATTATCGTAAGCCTGTCCCCTCATATCCTGCAAATTCAATCCCAATGTTTCAAGTCTTTTAAGTATTAGAGATGAAAGTTCATATCCAGTCGATCTTTCAACCGGAAGAAATCCTAAAAAGCTTTCATTAATTTTAATGGAAACCTCCTTGGGATTGGACTTGTCAATGGATACATACCTTACTAAAACTGTCATTTGCTCGATCTTGCTAATATCAGGAGTGCAATCTAGAATTATTGAATAATATTTAGCTTTTTTAATATCAGTAATAATATGAGATGTTATATTTTCAGCTAAAAGAATAATCAATTCATTTTGAATTTCTTTTACGAGATAGTGCACTTTGGCTTCTTTTTTAAGCACTCTGCGGATATGCTCTTCCATTACTGGATCAAACTGAGCAAGTAATTGAATAATTTGTAAAAAATTACCGTTACCGAAATCGTAAAGTTTGTCACTTGTACCTCGGAGGGCTAAACAATTTTGAGCAAGCATTTTTATTGTTGAAACAATTCATAGAAGCACCTCGCTCCAATAATTTATTTCTGCGGTAATAAGTCTTTGTGAATGACTGTCAATCGTTTTAGAGTACTGTATTCTTTGACTTAATTCAATCCAAGACTTTTGACTTTCGATATGTTTTTTAGAGGTTTCATGTTGATTTAAAGTCTTAGCGAGGTGTTTCCAGTCATTAAAACCTCCAATGGAAAGGGAACTTAAAGTAGAACCAAAAAGTTTGCAGCAAAAACAATAAACACAGTCTTTAGTAGTTGAATAAACTAACCAGTTACGCATGACTTTCTCACCATTTTTCATATTTCTCAAATAATGAAGATCGCTAAATCTTCGACCGGTATAATTATACGGAAAACTGTATTCTTTTAATGGTTGAGGTAGTCCTTCTTTTACCAAAAAATATATTTCTGCTTTTGATAAGCTAGTTGGCCAGGAACTCGGATCTGAATTTATTCTTGTACCAAGTGCCTCTTCTTTAGATATCCCTGTAGTAGGTTCAGTACACGGTCCTGGAGTAGGTTCAGTAGACGTCCCTAGATTTTCTTCAGTAGACGTCCCTGGAGTAGGTTCAGTGGACGTCTCAGGAGTAGATTCTATGTATGTTTCTGGAGTAAGCTCCACTTTAGCAATATCGGTATCTTGATTGGTACTGGCTTCATAATTAAGATTTGAAGCAGCTTCTAATATTCCTGTGTAATCATCATTTCTTTTCATTTCTTGTAGATAACCTAACAGACTTCCAGCCTGTTTTTGCGTTGAACTTGCTTTTCGACTCTTTTTCTTTTATACTGAACACCCGATAATTTTTTACGTCCATCAGCCATTCTAAAAACAGACACAAATAAAATGAAGAAAATGTTTTTAAAAAAATCATTGTGTTTTATTTAAACGAAACAGAGACGTTTGCGAGTATTTTTCCGGCGACATTTTTAAAGGTAAAATGTAAAAAAGCACTTTATAATTAAGTTTGAATAAAACCTACATGTCAGCCATAGAGTACAAACTATTCTTTATCACTCTACCCTAAACAAAGCCAACAAAATTATCAAACTCATTTAAATTCAAATTAAAAAGCAAATTTTATTTTATTCTTTGAGCATAATATGAAATTAAATTCTGCAAACAATTTTAAAGAGACCGTGGTTTATACCAATGGATTAAAGTACCTATTCTCTATCGGACGATTTTCAAAAACCTTTAAAAACTATTTTAATAAAAATTTAAAAAAAAACAAAACCGAGATAAAAAAAACACTAAAAAGTTTAAAATTATTTATAACCAACTTTACTGCAGTAATGTAATGTAAAGTAAATCCATATATTTTAAAATAAGTAAAGGAAACCGTATTTAATAAGAAATAATAAGAAAAAATATTTTTTTCCACCCTATAATATTAGCACCAAAGGCTATTTGGATTTCCAGTGGCTTTATTCATATCAAATTTTTATTATTTTGGGAAACCTTTATTTTTTTATCAAACCCTAAATGTTTCCCCCGAAATTAGGGGATGGCATTTTAAACCACCTTTTTACTTACCAATCCGTTATCATACCCTATCAAACAAAAAAAAAATTAAATCGGATGAGTAATGCCGAAGTAATCATCGGACAAACATAAAAAACAAAAAAAAAATATCGTTTAAAAAGAAACATCATGTAGAAGCTATTTAAATATTTCTTGATAAAGATTGAATATTTTTAATTGTTCTACTTACCTTACTTTTATAACACAACGTCACAACATAAGTTTATAAAGGCCCGGTAAATAGTAATTGTAAAATATAACGCACTCTATTTTACTAGCAACCAATCTGAAAGGCAATTATTTCATAAATAAAACAATGGGACTAAAGAACGTTACATCGTTAATAACGTGCGTATATTTTTTGAAAATGAAGCAAAGTCTATTTCGCTTTCGATACCAATTCAGAAAGCACAGGAACGTACTGCGGCTGCTACTGGCGTTTCTCTTAGAACTGTCCAAAGAATTAATTGATGGACTTGTGGAGACTACAATTGAAACATTTAGTTTTGATATAGGATCCGAATCAGAAACTGATGCTGCTTCTGAAAGTGGTACAATAGATTGGGATTGAGACACTTCTATGGATACTTATTAATAAAATAATAAGTATCCATAAGAAGTATAATATATGAAATTTTAAAATAATAAATACAGATCAGCTTTGGAAGTTCTCTCAAAATTATGTAGATTTTTTATAAGAAGGTTGACTCAGCCAAACAGATAGCATTCTGCGAAATGAGGAGTTTGGTTCTGAAATAGTGGGTTCAAATCTGCATGAACCAAACGGTGTGACTGTGTAAGGTTTTCCTTGCACGTTAACGAGAATTCGGGTCACTTTCCATTAGAAAGACCTCCTTGAAGGCATTTCCTCTTCTTCGGCAACTCCAAAAACTATATTTTCCCTTATATTAACACATTATTTATGCGAAATCTGTATGAATTTTATTTTTAAAAATTTTAAGAATTCTTTGATGTTATCCTTTTTTTTTGCTTGATATTATACATAAAAATGTTTTGATAAAATAGGTTATATAAAAGGGTTTGTTCCCTGGACTATTCTAAAAATATTTTGTCCTTTGATAAATTTTGTGAACCCGCTTTGTTTCGAAGATACGGCGAACATAGTTTTCGTCAAATCCATTTTTATAATTTTTAAAATCATTAAATTTCTTGCATTCTTATTCTAGCTGGAGGTCATTATTTTCAACAGTTCTTGTAGATTAAAGAACTTAACCTGTAATTTTTGGTAATAAAATGTTGTTATATTGTCAAAAATTTTGTTCACCCTGTATCTTCGAAAAAAATTTTTGCTGTATGTTTAAAAAACACCCTGTATATATACAGGGTGTTAGGGGTTTGATTCCAAATATCTTAATGCATAAAAATATCATTCATTTTAAACAAAAAAGTTAAGTATATCATGGGTCAAAACTCAATTATTTTAGAAAGAGAAAATGTTTAAAAGTTTGAGAAATTTAATTTTAGGGCCAATTTGCCGCCCCCTAAGGTTGCCGCCCCCTAAGGTTGCCGCCCCGGGCAGGGGCCCGGCTTGCCCACCCCTAGCGCCGGCCCTGCGGATGGGGAGGACCTGGGTTTGAATCCCGGCTCGGGCAAGAATGTACTTTCTCTTTCTCTATGTTTCTTGTCCTTTCCTCAGATGATGGATGAATGTGGCCTTCCCTATAAATGGGTTTGTAGTGGTGTGACATGGGTAATGTTACTCGCCTCCATGACTTGGTTCACAGGTGCCCACCGGGTTACAATAAATGAGAAGCAGTTTCCTGCCTTGTCGTGGAGAAAGGTTAATCACCCAAGTGCCCGCCATTAGAAAAAAAAGTCATATTTTTATGATACCTCTGGTATTAATTAACTAGACAATGATGTCCAAAAAAAAAAAAAAAAAAAAAAAAAAACCTAAACATAACCCTAGGGAAATCAGGCATTAAAGCTAAATCAATGGCATAAATAACAATTTTTGAGAAAACTTGAATTTTTAATTACTAAGCATTATAACTCACAACAAACCTAAATACACATGTCAAATATTTCTATACAATATACTCAATGAATTACAATTATAACTTAATTGACAAACAATAAAATAAAAGTACTCACTAAATCACAACTAGCAGAAGATTTAAAAAAATGCAATTTATCACTATCCATACTTTTCATTTCCTTTAACAAATTTTGAGAAAACTTGAATTTTTAATTAATAAGCATTATAACTCACAACAAACCTAAATACACATGTCAAATATTTCTATACAATATACTCAATGAATTACAATTATAACTTAAATGACTAACAATAAAATAAAAGTACTCACTAAATCACAACTAGCAGAAGAATTAAAAATAATGCAATTTATCACTACCCATACTTTTCATTTCCGACATACTAATATTAAATTATTTTAATTAGATTTACTTTTAAGACAAAATAAACTTCAATTACTTAAATTTGAGTTTGATACTTTCAAAATAAAACTTCTAACACTTAAATTTCAACAATAAATTAAAGAAAGAAATGAAATACAGCAAAATCTTCAAGGGTTAATAAAAATACAAACAATTTCCACACATGCTAACATCAGGTTACATTATAAAATTGCAAGAATATATTCTATTCCACTAGACTACAGTTAGGTGTATTTATTCCTGTACTAACTTCTAAGAATTGGCAGGAAAATTTAAAAGCCATTAACTTAATAAAATTTAGTTTTTGCATAAAGTTAGTATTAACCAGTTAGTTTAAAAAATGATTCATGAAGAAATTTTTAACAATAAATATGCTTAAGCAAAATAAATCTTTACATAATCCCTGATAATAAACAATCCACTTCTCATTAGAAGAAAATCAAAAATTAAAACATTAAAAGGCTTTCACTTTAAACGCGAAATTAAATAATAAAAAATGAGACAGTTGGTTTCGAAGCAAAAATTAAATAAAAAATTATCAAATACAAAAAATGTCAAATAGTTCAAATCAATAAAATATGAATTGATAGTTTTCAAAACTTAAAAATTATATAATAATCAATAAGTATAATTTTTTATTTAAGTTTTAAAAAGTGGAAGACAAAAAATATTCATTTAAAAAAAAATAGCACATGAGATTTGTTTGACAATGTATTTTGTATTTCACATTGGACTAGTTTAACTGGAAAGAGTGAAAATCAAATTCTGAACAACATACATACACATGTGTGGTTGAATTATTGAAAGTGGAAAATCGGCAAAAAATTTGTTTGAACAAAAATACATTCAAAATAAGGGATTATTATTCTTTAACTATTTTACCAGAAAAAAACAATAGAAGTATTAAAAAAGCTTAATACTAGTAAAAACCAAATCACTTTAAAGTTCATTTCTTGTTCTTCTAGACAAGAAACATTAAAGTTGATAAAAAAAAATTGTTAACTTTAAATGAATAGTTTATTTTTATTTGTGCTATTCAAAGAAAATTACTTCAATCTAAAAAAAAATTCTTAAAGGGCTACATTACACATTGTTTTAGAAACAAAAAAGCTTTTGATAAAAGAAATTTAAAGTTGAACTCTATCCAGTTTTAATATTTCATGATCATCTGATATAATAAAACTTAAAACAAGAAATGTGTTGATTTGTCTGAAAAATAATAAACATACCACAAAAACGAAGCTGAAATAATATAACTACAAAGTTGTTGAAAATCTTTAAAATATTGTAGAAAAAAATAGTAATTCATAAATAGTGAACATTTGTTTCTTAAAGGAAATGAGATTATTTACATATTATTCGATCAGCCATTCTCTGTAAAAAATATTAGACTAAATGTTGCAATTTAACGATGGTGCCGATTGAGCTACTTTGTAAGTTTGACATTTTTATTTTTACAGCATGCAAATTTTAAATTAATATTTATACATTTAAGTAATCCATATAAAATTAGAATGTGAATTAAAAATAAAATTTTAATAGTGTAGTACATAAATAAACAAATATGTAAGAAGTAAATAAAATGGTACATTTTATTTACTTAAACCACAGCAAAAATATGGAACAACATTCAATATAGAACAAATAAGTTATCACCTTTATGAAGTCTATTCTACATAAATTTAGCTAAATATAAACCTATAAAGTGTTGCCTAGTTCTGTAACATTAATTTAAATTTAACTTAACCAGCCTTTTAATGTTTTGCAAATGCAAACTTGTGTCAAAATTAAAAAAATTATATTGATTAATTTTGTAAAATTAAAATCTAGAGGTATTTAATTGAGCAATTTTATAAATCTTCCAAAATTCCAACAAAAAAAAAAAAAAAATAGCAGATCCATTTTTTTTTATTGCACTAATGAAAGTAACCATTGTGAGTAACTCTTAAGTAATTAGTTTCAAGTACTCAAGTATTATTTGGTAACATACTTTTTGGTAAATATGATTGATAAAATAACATGAAAATACTGAAAGAAATTAAAACTTCTAAATGACATCAACAATTTCATTTTTAATAAAATTTATAAATAAATATTAAATTACATTAAAACACAATAATAAATATAGTTATATTTAAAATATAAGACAAACATGGTTTGATTTAAAAACGTATCTTGACTATATATTTTTTATTAAAAAATATTTGATTCCTGTAGTTTAATAAATTCATTTTACTGTTATTAATTTCTTCCTATTTAAAAGAATTTCAGGTAAAAAGATTTAAATTTAATAATTTGAGCTTAAAAATTTAAGTCATTTGAGTTCATAAGAAAATTTACAATTTGAATTTCCAGACTCCTATAGATAAAATGATGTGAAGTTTGGCTTGTCACTCAGTATAGTCATTTTCTGCTCATAAGCTCTAATAATAGGAGGACTTACAGTTTAACGTGGATTCTGAAATACAACACACATTTTTATATAAGGTGTGATTTAAACACACAAACAATTAAAATGAAGCCAAAAGTCTAACCATGCAGCTGTCAGCTCAGTGAAAATGAAGTGAAGTTTGTAGTAAATTATGTATTATCTGCTATACTTATGTATTATTCTCTCCTCAATCATTTACAAAAAAATTCAAATTTTAATTTGATTTAAAATTTAAATTTGAGAAAAAAGATCAATTAAATATTTTTAATGAAATAAATAGGTAACTATTTTTAATTCATATAATTATTACAATTGAAAATTTTCTTTACACATCAAAAATATAAAATTTAAAATTTAGTTTAATATAAAATGCAAATATGATCATTAGACTACAATATAAGTATAGCAGGTCAGCATAAGTTTTTCCCATTATAAAGGTCAATGGAACAATACATAAATTAAAAACATTCAGTTTGTGGCTTCTATTTTTCTACAACAAAAAAAAAATTGTTTTTCATGTAATATTAATTTTTATAAGAAAAAATATAATTCCTATATGCTATTGCCACATAAATTCAGGAAAATAAGACATGACAAATAATGACACATGAGGGTTTTTTAATGACTTTTACAGTGGACTTTTGCATACTTTTGTCAATTATATTCTACTTTATGTCTATTTACACATTTAGTTGTGAGGCAATGTATCTTTTATTAGAATAAACAATACATAATTTATTAAACGAAACATTCTTAATTAACTTAAAATTTATTAGCTTGTTGTATGTTTCAATAGAAAAAAATTTACAAAAATGGACGTAATCAAAAGCTAAAAATCAACATAAAACACAGTCTGTTTTTCAGACCTATTTTCAAAGAAAAAAGTGCAACTTACATGCCAACACATCAAAACTACAAACAATTATTTTTCATAACATTATCATTCAAAATTCCTTAACTAAAATTATATTAAATTAAAAGGAAACATGGGTAATTATATTCAAACAATTTTATTTAAATGAATATTTACTTGTTATACTAAAATTTTGTTCCATATATAATTTAATAAGCTAAAAAGTGCATTAATTAAAAACCAAAAGCAATAATAAAATTATAAATGTCATCACACAAAAGTAAAACAGTTCCCCTAAGTGCTATAAATAAAAGTAAATATTTCATTAGTTAAACCAATAATCCCAATCCTAAGAACATGCATCATCTAATCAAAGAGAACTACTTAAATAAGATCATTTACCCTTCCTAAATTTCAAACAAAAATTCAAGAGAATCAAATCTATTGACATGCAGTTTTATTGTCTAACATAAAAACAGTTATACATACTTTTTATTTGTTCCATATGCAATGAATAGTAAATTTTCAATAACCAAGGAAATTGTCAAATTTGGTAATCATTTTACTTAGCAAGATATCCCTTTTATGGTAATTTCCCGATGAGTATTTCTTTATAACATCAAGATTGATACCATTTTGTCGGTACACATATTTTTTAACATTTTGTTTATTATTTTTGCTACTCATCAAAATTTATTGCATGAAAAAGTTTACTCAATTTGAAACCTAGATAATGGGCAAAATTACTCAAAACACTTGTTGCCTTATACCTAAAGTCTTGCAATGTCCATTTCAAGACAATTATGGAGAAATGAATGATTAACTTTATAAGGTTATTTTTTATAAATATTTAATGGTTAATTAATATAGAGCTATATTTCTAAATTTTATGATTTTATATGCAGAATGTGCTGTTTCCCAGGACTGTTCACAAATAATTATGAGACCAAAATGTAGAATTCCTATTTGAAATTTTTAGAAAAATGAATGCTCATGTCACCAAATGTAAGCAACTTAGTGCCCACTCACCCTAATTCTGAAAGATTAACCCATTGCTTACAATAGCACTGCCATAGAAAAACATCCTAGTTATATTTTTCAGATGACCATAAAGATAGAATCTAGACAAATACTAAGAGAAAATAAATCAATAATAGAAATGAAATTACTTTCACAGATAGCCTTTTTTTTTTTTTTTTTTGACAATTTTAAAACAAGTTCCCCTGTAATATCAAAAAAGAATTACACATATATATGTATTTCTTATTTATTCAAATGTAAAAATTTTTATTATATTTCTACTAAATATACTAAGACATTTGTTGCTTAAAAGTTTTAAGCTTTTCATTTTAACACTGTAACAAAAATTTTATTCATTTTTATACAAAAATTCTGAATGTCTTAATTTCAAAATTTAACATATAATTTCCTGTTTAATTTTTTTAAATGATTTTTCGAGGTGATGAAATCTACATAAGACTAAAAGTGCTGTAGAAAAAGTATTAATAATAAAAATATAATCACAATAAAAAGATTTCATTCTATTTCTAATATTTGGTTACTAATTAAATATAGTTTTTTAAGAACTAATTTCATTTTTACTGTTTTCTTGCACATTTCAATGAAAGACATTAGAAATAAATCATTTATACATTTTATAAAATTGTCTAAGAATTGACTTAATGAACTGTCATATATAAACTTACTAAATATGTAATCAAAATACCAATTTTTTACCTATAAAACTGTAAAGATGGATTAGCAATCATTACAGATTCTAAATGAAATCGTCCATCACCAACAAAAATCCCAATTTCTGATTTATTAATTTGTGGAGAGGTGCATCCTAAGATTTCTCCCGGTGATAAAGGCTTGCATTGTGGAATTTCTATTTGGTAACCTGAATCTCGCAAATCAAATGCTACTTGTTGTATACTAGACACAAATTGTATAGTACTCAGTAAGACTATGGGTGTACATATATTGAAGTTTTGTTTTACTGTTTCAACTAGATGAACAGAATCAAATTTGATATCAACAAAAACATATAACATATTAATTTTTTCTGTCAAATTTACAGGAATGAGACAACTATGGCCATAATGTACCATAAGGTCGGCACCTAAAGCTCTTGCAGTAAAATCATCAATACAACAAGCTCCATAAGTAACATCAGCCATAATGATTATTTGCACGTTACAAAACGTCTCTAAAATATCTGCGATTGTCAATGCGAAAATTAATAATCCTTCTGGAAATTGAAGAGCCACACACTTGGAATTGCATTTTTTAATCCTCCAAATAGTTTTTGGAATTTCAAAATTATAATTGTTAGGTAACACACTTAGAGCTTTCAAAATTTCAGGGTTTTCGGATATTTCACTAGGAACACCAGAAATAGCTTTACGTTTGGGTCTGAAAACTTTTCGATCTGGTTTTGCTGAGATAATAGTAACACCAGAAGTTTCATTATTCCCTGACATGGTTACAATAAACTGCCAAAAAAGATAATTAGAAAAAAGTTTAAAATAAAAATTTGAAATAATTCAACAAATAATTAAATCATTAAAACAATTCAAAACTCAAAAGCGTGCAAGTATATTATTGATTGGCCATATGTTAGCGGCTGCCAATTTTGTTTGAAGTTAAAACTCAAAGCAACTGAATAAAGACAACAACCAAGTAATTTTTAACTACGCTCAGATGTTGAAGCCAACAACGGAGTTGGGATGCCAGTTTTTAAAAATTTTACTATCAGTGTTTTAACTTCCCACCAAAACTTTGTGCTATTGAACTTTAAGTTCATACACTACACACATGAAATTTATAAAACAAGAAAAAAAGGCTATGATATGCAAACGATTAGCTTTTCAATGAATTTATGTAAATTTCAAATTAACAAAGTTTTAGTAAAGGGACCTTATACCAGTTGCTTTATTATACTCCTTAAAAATGAAATTTCTACACCAAGAAGTAATGCGTGTATCATCATGCAAATTCAAGAGCAATATTACTGAGATGGAGAAGCAAATGATAGTATAGGAATTTGATTTCGTGGTACTCATATTCGATTTCGGGCAACAACTTTTCCTTCACATAAACATCATCTGAGGCTTAGTGCAGCATTTCCGACTTTCGAAGAAAAGTAAAAAATATCTCTGAGACATCAAGGAACACAAAATCAACAATTAATGACAGGGAAACGTGACTGTATCATCGAGCTCCGCCGTGAACTGGGTTTGTCATTGTGCTAAATAGAAACTCGAGTTGTGCTCATCGTGAGTAATATCCAACGTCATGTCAACAGATAGATAGAAAATAGAATTACATGCATGTCAATAGAAATGCTGGGCACAGGTTCATGTTAGAGAGCACAGACCAGTGTATTCACAAGTTGACTTGACCTTTATTTATTTTTAGTAGTTGAATTCGACTCGAGACCCTTTATCAACGTCATGTCACATCTGATACTGGACGCTTCTGTAGATAGTATATATGAGAGCAGATGAATTTGTTTTTAAGTAACGTATACGCAACAGATTGCATAAAGTATAGTTATGTACATGTACACGAAAGAAAAAGAGTACAGCTGACCATTTGACAGTACGGCAGAAAAGTTGGTTGGGTTTTATGGCGCAAGATCCAAAAAGGACAAGCTGCGCCAAAAATCAAACTTTAAAGAACCTTTATAAAACCAAACTTAACATTAAAATGTTAAATTACAAAAATAAAGGAATATATTTTTATTAAAATCTAAATAAGTATAAATAATAGAATGAAAATGAATCAAATTAAAATTATAAAATTAATAAAACCGATTGCTCTTAAGAAGGCGAAAAGATTTCTGAGGAGAAGCTCAACCCACTAAATCATGTAAAGTTAAAATGTCTGTGTTAAAAAAATTTTTAAATGATAAACGTTAAAATAAGGCCATGAAATTAAAATATGAAATACAGTAAATCGTTCATCACACGTTTCACACCATGGATTTTATTCACTTGAAATAGAATGCCTATGTGTGGAACGCGTGCGTCCGATACGTAGGCGAGTTAATCTAACATCTATTCTTCGTAACGGTAAAATTGATGATGTGATGAAGTATGGAAATTTGGTATGTAGTTTGTTGGAAACCTGCATATTCCATAATTCCCTCCAGAGAGAATAAACAATTTTTTAACAATCTTCCTCACATCAATAAAAGAGACAGGTTGATAAAGTATTCCTGATGCAGATTCAGTAGCTGCTTCAGCCTCCTTACGTGACTTGGGGTCTAACAGAATTTGATATCATATCCCTTGTATCCCTTGCCAGCAAGGGAATTTACAGTTTATAAAATTTTAGACACAACAGGATGACGTGTATTTGAATTTCTCAACACTGCTATAACAATTAAACTATAAGTATATACGCAAATTTTAAGTTAATTTTCTGTATTCCAGACCTGAAGCGCTTGGTGTACTGCCAGAGCTTCAGCAGTAAATATCGAGCAGGACGTATGAAGGCTGTAGCTGTAACTTGTGTTGTTAAAAAAAATGCCATAACCAACATATCCTACAATATTAGATCCATTCGTAAATACAGGCTATAAAAATAATAATGATAGTGATGTGAAGAGTAAAGCTGTTGAAAAATCGTTGGAGTTGTGTCCGATTTCCGAAACTTTACAAAGGTATTAGTTATAGATATCTGTGGCTCATACAAAGGTGGATATGAAAGTAAGTCCGTTTAAATGAAACGGACACCACATAGGTCTGTCAAGAAAAGATGAGATTTACTACGAGTGAGAAAAGGTTGTGGAATCTGTATGGTCGATCATCATACAATCTCTTTAGAGCAGGAGTGGAAGCCAAGGAACGCAAGGCATGTTAATTGTTAGAATTCATATTATCGTAATAATTGAGAGACAGCTGCATTCATCTCAGGTATAATGGCAATTGTTGACAAATAGCATACAGGCTCTGGACGAGTGATGTGCGAAATACGTCTGAACAAATTCTCAAAAAAGATTGGTGCACAGTGTCCAGTCTGCGTGATACATATACAAAAGACCTAGCAGATTCATATACAACACATCCGTAGTCAATACGAGATAAAAATTAGTGATTGATAGACTCGAAGGAATGATGTGCGATTGATTGAAGGAATGATTGTTTCAGTGATTTTGTGAACAGCATTATTAATATGAGATGACTAGTAATAAATAATCGCTGTTATGCAAATCATTCCTTACTGTTAAATTTAACAATATCAGAAGTGAGGGTGAACAAATGGCAAGATCGAGAGAATGAAATGTTCTTGTGGGTATGTGGAAATATGTCTTGTCGTTGGTATTCATCAGAGAGAGATTGTTATCAGAAATAAACTGCTCTATCTGACGACCGCACAAATTCGTATCATTACTTCCCAACAAAGAATTGCAGCCGTTAAAGTCACCTATTAACCAAAATGGTGTAGGCAGCTGATCCATTAATGCGTCGAGTTCCTCTTCGCGGATGACATCATGGGGTTTGAAATTCAATTTACAGACTGTAATGAAACATGTTGTGTGAATTCTCACAGTTACAACCTGTAGAATAGTGTTTATTGGATGGACAGTGCTGCAAATAGACAAACACGACCAGACACTGAATCATCGTCACGACAGACTTTTCGAGAGCATTTACATCCACACATAATGTTATTTGTAGACTTCCTGAATATTTCCTGACGTGCCACACTTGCGGGGTTATATGATGACGTAAGAGACTTGATGTCATCAAAATGTGAATGCAAACGATGACAGTAAGAAGAAACAAAGGAAGTTATTTAAATATAAAAGCCCCTTTTCCGGAGCTGGAAGGCACATCATCTTACTTCTCCTTTAGCAATTTGTCATCGTTTAAGGGATGAAGAGAAACTTCGTTTCTAGGGATAAGGCTTTACGTGTGGATATGGAGGGTCTAAGTGAAACCTCCTTCAAAGACTTTAATTTTAAAGCCTTTAAAGGTTTTGATTTGTAAGAATGAGCTTTTCTGACAACAGGAGATTAAGGTGGTTTTGATTTTTGAATAGTTTTTATAGTGGTTAAAATAACAAGGGGAAGCGACAACGAATCCGTTTGAGTGTTAATTGATCAAGTGACATTTTTTGTTTCGCCTTTATAGCTTACTCCATGTTTAGAGGATCGAGAGGTAATTTGTCGTCTGGTCTCAGTGTATGAACAATTTGTGGTGATCTTTAGAGTGGGGATATATTTTTCAAGTACCGATTGTGGACAACTTCGAGAATAGAAGGGATGGTCGCCGTGACAGTTCAAGCACGTCTCTTTCACTGTGCAGGTCGAACTATCTTGGCCAACTGTAGCGCAAGGTTGGTTGGTTGGGTTTTATGGACCAAGGTCTAAAAGAGGACATACTGTACCACGACTAAAATTTTTATTTTGCTTTTATTTAATTTTTTATTATTATATATTTAAAAACCCCAAAAAACGTTAAAATATATTAAAAAACAAAAATCTATGTATATAATATTATTAAAATTTTACTGTGTATAATATATACTAAAATGTAAAACATTAATTAAATGTAATGCAAGAAACCTATTGCTTTCAAAAATGCAAATAGATTTCTGTGGGGTGGATCCCCTAGTAAATCAGACATAGTTAAAATATCACTTTTAAAAAACTGTAAACGATGATGGTAAAAATAATGACATGAAGTTAAAATATAATAAATTGTATATGGTTCATCCCACGTTTCACAACTTGGGTTTAGCGCAACGAGCGCAAGTCAGTTTTCCTGTGTAAACATTTCTCAAGTGTCAAAAACGTTGGCACCGGAAACAAATCAAGGGATTTGGTATGTAAAGCTGGACGGGTAAATTCATGTATGCAGCTTTTACGTACTAATATAGTCAGAGTAAAAGTCAGAATGAGATGCTTAGTGTTAAAAAAACTTCCCATCTCTTCTGAATGCAATGCGTTTAACAGTAGAGACAATCTGATTCCCCAAATTTTCCAGAATTTCATCCTTCGGCTGGAACAGCAAATCTCTTGCGGATATATAACCACTAGAAAAGTTCAAATTACCATGAGGTGACACCGTTTTCTCTATATTAGAAACAAGATTAATTATAATTATAATGGCTACCTGAGTTGAAGATCACCAGATAAGACTTCTCTGAAATTTTTAACTTCCTTTACCGTGCCCGATATACCTTTTCTAATCAGAAAGGGGGAAACATTTTCAAAATTACCTTCCTTTTTTTTTTAATATAAAGACATTGTAATTTAAATTTTACACTGTTGCTCCTATGGGAGAATAAAAATGTTGTTTGTTTCCATGCCAGAAATGGAAATTTCGGGACCTGACGGGCCCACCCACCACTGATTCCAACTAGGGAATATAGACTAGCTGCACCAATACTAGCCAAGTCATATACACTCAGAGTACCTTCTTGTGATGACCTCCACCCTTAACGAGTCATCCAGCAGAAGTATCAATTGCTTGATCCATAAAGCTGATTGATGTGCTGAGGACCACAACATACCTCTCGTTTACCTGAAGCAGAGGCTAAAGTAGTGTGTTGTCTCTGAGGGCCTCAATTACCAGAACGCTCCTTTTCAGGGATACAGATCTCCACGCACTTCAAATGCATGGGGGATTTAGTCTTAAAGAGAAGCTCATGCAATCTGGTTGGTTGATTGATTGATTTTGTGGCGAAAGATCCAGAAAGAACAAGCTGCGCCAAATAAAAAAAAATTTTAAACCTACTACAAAACCCAAATTTAAAGTAAAAAAACTAAAATACATTTATGTTTATATTTTAATTAAAATTTTTATTATAAAATCATATTAGTGATAAAATGAAAATCTGCAAAATTCAAGTTATAAAATTTAAATTAAATGAATGAAACTAATTGCTTTTAAAAAATCAGAAAGGTTTTTGTAGGGTGGCACCCTCAACAAATCAAATATGGTTAAAAGATCGCTTTTTAAAAAAGGTAAATCTGTAATTGTTAAAATCTGGACATGGTATTAAAATGGGAAAAACAGCAAATGGATCATAGCACGTTTCATTCACACCGTTGATTCAGTTCATTTAGGATTGGATGTCTAGATGTGAAACGTGTGTGTCCGGTACGAACACGAATTAAAATAACATCTGCTCTTCGTTGCTGTAAAACAGATAATCAGATGACGGATGATGATACAGTATGTAATTTATTGATAACCTGCATATTTCATGATTCCTGCCAAAGAGAATAAATAAATATTTTAGCACCTTTTCTCACATCAAAAAGCGGAACTGATTGTAAAATTTGACGTGATGCAGTCTTAGCAGCATTTGATCTTCCATTTCCTTTAAGACCTACGTGACTCGATACCCAACAAAACAAAATTTTGCAACCCTTGCCAGCAAATAATTCCAATGCTCTTAAACATTTTGACACAACAGGATGACTATTAAAACTATTGCCTCTCAAAACCTCCAAAACATTCAGTCTGTCAGTATATGTACAAAATTGACGATAGTTATATGTATTCACCTGCTGAAGAGCATAGTATATAGCTGTTGCTTCAGCAATGAAGATGGAGCAAGATGAATGTAGGCTGTAACTAAAAGATATATTATCAATAAAATATTCCACAGTCAACATGTCCTACTAATTTAAATCCATCTGTGAATTTACGTTTATATGATTGATACTGACAGCGATGACATGAAAATAACTGTTGGCAGACACACACCATCTCAAATCCATTTCGAGGGACTGAATCAAGCAGTTTGAATCAAAATTTGGGACACATCTGGAGGATAATTGAAGTTACGATTTTTCAAAGCTTCTAAAACACTCTTACTGTCAGTATATATGCAATATTTATGCACAGTTTTAGAACTCCCGTACTGAAGTGACCGGTATATAGCCATGCCTTCAACAGTGAAAATGGAGCAGGATTTGTGACGGCTGCAACTGAAGGAGGTATTGTCAACACAAACTCCACAGCCAACGTGTCGCGCAGTTTTAGATCCATCTGTGCATACGGGAGTGTACATAGCATACTGACAGTTAATGAGGGGGTAAAGAGCTGCAGTTTGTTGTTTATACTTATTTGTGATAATTTTTATGTGATTGTTTCAGTTTAGTTTTCTGTCAAATGTTATTCCTAGATATTTGAAAGTTTGTGACCATGGAAGGCTAGTAGTGTTTATTTTAATTTGACTGAGAGGAGGTAATATTCTTTGTTTAGTGAATAATATGGCTATACTTTTATTTACACTAATTTGAATTTTCCATTTAATGAACCAGAGTTCAAGTAGCGATAAGTGTGTATTCAGCGTTTCTTATGAGCGATGTTTTTCGGCCATGTGCCATAATAAATGTATCATCTGCCAAGAGATGTAGGAATGTCTGTGTAGAGCAGTGGGTATGTCGTTCACATAGATAAGAAAAAGTTGTGGTCCTAATTTAGAACCTTAGGTCTACCTGCTAAAATTTGTCTTGTGGAGGAGTAGGTGGCACCTATGCGTACTTTGAATTTTCGTCCCAAAAAGTATCCTAAGAAGTGGGTCAGGTAGACCAATATTAATAAGTTTGTGTACAAGTCCCCCTATCAAAACTTTGTTGAAGGCTTTGGCTATATCAAGGAAGACTGCTCCCGTATCTTTTCGCAGTTGAAATCCATTTGTGATTGATTCCACAACTCTTAGAAGTTGGTGTGCGGTGGAATGTGATCGTCGAAATAAACGTTGTTCAGGAATTAGAATTTCTTTGTCATCCAGAAAACTATCAAGTCTTTTTAAAATTATGGCTTCTGTTATTTTGCATACGGAGGGTAGTTGGCTAATTGGTCTATAGCTTGAGGGTTGACAGCTATCTTGTTTGGGTTCTAATATTGGTACTATTGAAGTTATTTTCCATTACTTTTGAAATTATGTTGAATTTCGTTTATTCATCAAATTCAACGTTTTGTGGTGAAACACTTCTGCTTGGAAGTTGGCAGCAGCAGCTAGAAAAACTTTCTATCTGAACATTGGCAACACCAATCTCCTCGGAATAATAGCGCACGAGGAACAACAGAGCAATTCACGTTTCCCCCTACGATGTGAGCGAACGAGCTCAGAAACTAGTTCTCTCTCAGAGATTTTGTATTCACGACGTTTTGGTATTTTTCTTAAAATTTAGTAATAAAATTTAGTTAAGTTGCAATATATGGTGTGTATTGATATTATTTAATAAGCGATTAACCTGCACCCATATCTGGTGACCGAAATGTGAACATGCTAATTCTTCAAGCCTTACTTGGATTTGAAAGTAACTCCAGCACCACGTGGAATTTTTTATAACTTCGCCGAGCACGAATTCCATTTGGATTGACATCTACAGTTCTATGAAGTCTCATAAGAAAATGTCAGTGCTGTGATTCGTAATCACCTATAACTTCTAGGATGCAGGTAGGATCTTTCTATAATTTTCGTAAATGTAGCATTCTGTGTTTCTTGGTTATTCACTGGGGTCAGTTTCTTGGAAAAATTGTGTATATATTTTAACGCAAAGTTTTTTCAGTTAAATTATTATTTGTACATATTTTTCCCCCATGAGCTAAATTCCGTTAACTACTCCACAATTTTATCAATCCTTTCGCATCGTGCTGAGTTTTTTTATTTGATTTACTATATGGTACTATATGAATATTCATAGCTTCCTTTATATTTCATAACTAATATTTTTTGTGTTTATTGTATTTCTCATTTATATCTTGGTATTCGAAACTATACGCATTTCCCTATTATTGATTTGTATACTTTGTAATTATTTTTCTGCTAAATTTTGACCATGCCTTTATCTAATGATTTTTCCGTTACTCAAAATTTTCCCTCCGAAGACACACCTCCACAGGTTGCACACGTTTCGGTAAAATTACCACCTTTCTGGAAAACTAACCCTTCCCTGTGGTTTATTAGGTTGGAATCGCAGTTTTTCCTGGCAAATATAACATCTTATCTAACAAAATTCAATCATGTTGTCTCCTGTTTAGATCCCGATATACTAACCTAAAACCGAAAAATACGATGCCTTTAAAAACGTCTAATTTCTGCTCATTCCGAAAGTGAAGCATCTAGAATTCGAACCTTATTGCAGGGAGTAGAACTCGGTGACCAAAGACCCTCCCAATTACTAAATCGCATGCGTTCGTTAGCTGGTGATACCGTAGGTGAAGCGCTTTTACGCTCGTTATGGCTCACGAGGCTGCCATATAACACGCAGACTATTTTAGCTGCTTTCAGCGAGGATGATTTGAATAAAATAGCCGCAGTTGCTGACAGAATAAGCGATCTAGCTATCCCTTCGTATGTAAATTCTATCACCCCTAACTCTCATCATTCTGTCACGGCTCCCTTGGAACTCCAGGTAGCGCAGTTAACTCAACAAGTTAGCGAATTTAGTACCGCCCTGGAATGCAGTTCCCGTAGTTCCAGGCGCAATTTCCGCCGATCATTTCAACGCAGCAGATCTCGCGATAGTTCCCGTTCTCGCATTAACTTCAGTCACTACAAGGAACGTACGAATGAACTTTGTTTTTACCATGTCAATTTCGGTGATCAAGCACGAAAGTGCCAAGCGCCATGTTCTTTTCGTCAGTCGGGAAACTAAACGGGTGATCGCTCACTGGCCAATCTAGCGACCACCAAGTGAATCGTATTCTTCTGGCCGACCCATCTTTAAAATTAAATTTTCTAATTGACACAGGAGCCTACGTATCTGTTTTGTCTAAAAAATATGCTCCGAAAACTACACCCTCTGAAAATTTAGCCTTATATGCAGCAAATGGCACTAAAATTTCTACTTTTGGCAACAAACGCCTCATAATTGATTTAAATCTTCGCCGACAATTTTCGTGGTTATTCGTCATTGCTGACGTAAGCCAACCAATTATAGGTGTTGATTTTCTTAAACATTTTGAGTTACTTGTCGATGTCAAAAATAACCGCCTGATCGACTCTCGGACATCTCTCGTCAAACGGCATACTATTCAACAATTTTCCCCTAGATTCCAAAATATCCGTACTTATCGGCGATTCCAAATTTGAAAAATTACTCACTGAGTATCCTGAGCTTACAAACCCTTCTTTAGTAACAAATGACCTTAAAACTTATGAAATTTTCCATCACATTGGAACTAAGGGACCCCCTGTATTTTCCAAACCTCGCCGTTTGGCTCCAGAATTACTCAAAGCCGCGCGCTTAGAGTTCGAATACCTAATGTCTCAGGGAATTATTCGACCGTCCAAAAGCCCTTGGGCCAGCCCCCTCCACATTTTCCGCAAATCTAACAGTGATATGTGCCCTTGTGGCGACTATCGTCGCTTGAACACTGTGACAACTCCTGACAGGTATCCTTTACCCCATATTCAGGATTGTACACAGATTTTTTTCGGCAAAAATATTTTTTCTACCCTTGACCTGGCAAGAGCGTATCACCAAATTCCCGTCAATTCTGAGGACGTTCCGAAAACTGCCGTAACCACCCCAGTCGGTTTGTTCGAATACCTTAAAATGCCATTTGGACTTCGTAACGCCGGTCAAACTTTCCAAAGATTCATACATCAAGTGCTTTACGGATTGGAATTTTGCTTCCCCCACTTCGATGATCTCCTTATAGCATCGGCAACCGAAGACGAATATTTTAAGCACCTTCGTATTATTTTTGATAAACTCCGCAAATACGGACTAAAATTGAACCCCTCTAAATGTGTTCTTGGAAAAACATCAGTTTCATTTCTTGGTTGCTTAATAACACCCTCTGGCGTAAGCCCTCTTCCCGAAAAGTCAGCAGTAATTTCTAACTTCCCTAAGCCTGAAACACTGTCCGATCTTAAAAGATTTTTAGCTATGCTAAATTTTTATCGTCGTTTCTTGCCTAAGGCAGCAGCTACTCAAGCCCCACTTCATTCTAAAAAACTCTAAAAAGAATGATAAACGACCTGTTCTTTGGATAGACCACGTTTGAAAAATGCAAAAGCGATTTAATGAATGCAGTCACTCTTGGTTTCCGTTCCCCTGATCAGCAGCTGTCATTAATGGTAGATGCTTCCGATATCGCCTTAGGAGCAGTATTGCACTCCCAAAGTACCAATAGCTTACAACCTTTAGCTTTTTACTCCAGGAAACTGACACCAGCTGAAACCAAGTACAGCACATATAATAGAGAATTATTGGCTATCTATTCTGCTGTAAAACATTTTCAGCGCGACCTTGAGGGACAAACCTTTTCTATATTTACTGATCATCGTCCACTTACATTTTTGTTTAAAAAAATTCAAATTCTGCATCTCCTAGACAAATTCGGCACATGAATTTTATTGCTCAATTTAGCACTGACATTCAACACGTTTCTGGACCAAACAACCCAGTTGCCGACGCCTTATCAAGAATTTTCGCCATCAATAATAATAACGCCACCGATTTCGCACGTTTAGCTGAAATCTAGGAAAATGATGCAGAACTCACTCAATTACTATCAACTTCAAGTAGTTCCTTAAAACTACAGAAGAGGGAACTATTCCCAGGACTTAAGTTATTTTGCGATGAAACCAATGATGAAATCCGTCCTTTTGTTCCCTCTTCACTCCGAAAAACTCTGTTTGACTCCCTCCATGGACTTTCCCACCAAGGAGTACGAGCAACTAAAAGACTGATTCTCTCTCGTTTCGTCTGGCATTCAATTTCAAAGGACTGTGTTGCATGGACTCGCGCATGCATTGATTGCCAGAAGTCAAAAGTTTCCAAACACAACCATAGCCTTTGCTGTCCCCTTACAATGCTTTCAACATGTGCACCTGGACATTATCGGACCTTTACCCCCGTTAGAAGGATATTCTTATCTTTTAACAATGATGGATAGATTCTCTCGCTGGCCGGAAGCAATTCCGATACGTGACATTTCTGCAGAAACCATCACCCGAACTTTTGTTGCCCATTGGATCTCAAGATTTGGAATACTTGCCACCATAACAACCGATCAAGGTCGTCAGTTCCAGTAGAACTTATTCACGAATGTCAACAAAATTCTTGGCATTCACCGAATTCGGACAACTCCATACAACCCTGCCGGGAACGGATTAATTGAGAGGTTTCACCGCTCATTAAAACAATCATAAATGTGCCACAATGACGTCCAGTGGACATCAAGCCTGCCCATTACGTTGCTAGGTCTTCGATCAGCCTACAAAGAAGACCTTGGTGGTACCTGTACCGAGATGCTTCATGGTACAACAATTCGGCTGCCTGCAGATTTCTTTCAGCCAACAAGTGTCTCTACTTCCCTGGATCCAGCTTCCTTCTTACAAAAGCTGTGCGAGTCTATGAGAAATGTTGCACGAGTGCCCACTTCAGCTCATATCAATCCCAAGTATTTCGGGCACCCAGCTTTGGATTCGTGCACTCATGTGTTTGTGAGGCAGGATGCAGTAAAACCTCCGTTGACTCGCCCATATGATGGTCCTTATCAAGTGCTTAAACGGCTAAATAAAACTTACACCCTCCTCATTAAAGGAAAAGAATCCGTTATCAAGGTCGACCGTCTAAAACCAGCAATTTTAATGTCTGAAACCCCTGAATCTTCAGTTCCTGTTACCAGTGCTACCCAAGCTTCCCCGAACTCTCCGAAAGTGACGCCTGTTCCAGTGGTTCAAGACTCTGCTGTGAACGAAGAATCCCCTGTGCAATCTACGCGTTCCAGCAGAAGAGTTCGTTTCAACCCACGATATCTCTAACTCCTCATGCCTTAGGCACTTGGGGGGGGGAATAATGTGGTGAATCACTTCTTCTCGGAAGTTGGCAGCAGCAGCTAGAAAAACTTTCTATCTGAACATTGGCAATACCAATCTCCTCGGAATAATTGCGCACGAGGAACAACAGAGCAGTTCACGTTTCCCCCTACGATGTGAGCGAACGAGCTCAGAAACTAGTTCTCTCTCAGAGATTTTGTATTCGCGACGTTTTGGTATTTTTCTTAAAATTTAGTAATAAAATTTAGTTAAGTTGAATATATGGTGTGCATTGATATTATTTAATAAACGATTAACCTGCACCCATAGTTTCATTGGTTGAACGGAACAATGACGTCAGACAATGACGCCATTGTTTCCTCTCATTCTTTCTGCTGTGAATTCACGGTAAATTCGCTCTGCTAGGTGTTTCTGGTAAATTCACCGGTAGTTTGCGGCTGACATTAAAGTGATTACTTTGGAATAAGCAAGTACTCACTTATTCCAAAATAATCAGTGTAGGCTTGTTCCAAAGTAATCAGCAAATACTTGCTTGTTACTTTGTAATAAGCACGTATTCGCTCGACACGTACTCAGTTGTATTTGAAACATATCTGACTACACTAACTCGCTCGGCGACACTGGACAAATACTCGGGGAAAGAATGACGTCAGAAAACGTTACAAAATACACGCTCCGAGAGACACTTTTCGTATTCAAGAAAGTTAGATATACCAGGCAGGGCACCGGCGACAGAGCGAATTTCATTTACATGTGTATTCTTAATACCTTTTGTTCTTGCATATTTTATTCATATATACACCTCATGGTAACAGTAATGTCTTGATTAATTTTCCTTTTGTCAATACAGGTTTAAATCAATATAGGTTTAAGTATAATTAATTTTAAATAAT